>CM042257.1:46565194-46570194 GCA_023566225.1 Romanogobio albipinnatus | reverse complement strand
AAATTGTTTCAGTGTGTTTCTTCACTATATTTATTTATTTTATACTGTAATTGTTTGACGCACAATAATACGCACAAGACGGAAAGATTAATATTTGTCATCGCCAATTTGATATCTGCTGTTTTGAGAGTTTACAGAGCATGCAAAGCCACCAGAACCACTTTAACATGCTTCATTTAAGCAGAAATGAGACCCCTTTTTATCCAAGCCTTTATTTTTCAACACTCATCTGATTGCGACAAGCCGTTCATGCAAAAAACGTCCAAAATGCAGAGTTTCTACGTATTAATCTATGTTCTTTCACCAACATTACCCTCCAATAGCCCTTGATGAGAGTAATTTCAGCCTTTAAATCAGATGTGGACAGAATAAGTTCACATACTCTGTTTACCAGGGACTCTGTGACAAAACTAAACGGTTGAAATGAGGCGACATTGCATTATGATTAAATATAAATCTCAGTCTCTTGACTATAGGGGCACTTTGTGTGCAAGAGGGCTGCGAGTCTGAGCAGTATAAATAAAAGGAAATTAATTAAAGGTAGGGTGGTTAGTTTGGCGCCATGGAAAGAATACACAATTTAGAGGTGCATGCCAAATCCCGAAATGGACGAAATGAAGGTAATCAGTCATATTTCGCTGCAATTTGACAGTGGGCATAGCGTTTTCTGGAGAGGCCGGCTAAGGAGTTTGGACAACCTCGAGAAAATGGGAAAAGTAAGTGTGAGGAGAGATCCTGTAATATTTCTGTCTTTCTAACCTTCTACATTCACTTCAGTTTCCTCTTAATTATTCATCATACAGTATGGCAAGTGGGAAAGTGTGACTGAACTCAAACTCAACTCGTTATGCATCAGGGACCATGTATCATATATCACTTTTTGCATATTTTATAATGTTCACTTTTAAAATGACTCTTCGTTTTTAGTGTTTTATTTCTCATTTCTTTAGACTTTAGATTAGAAGTTGTTTGAGCAGATCGAAACTCATTTAAAAACATTAGACATTAACAGTTCTCACTAAAAACATTGTATAAAAACAATATTCTATTATACGTTTACGTGATTTTCTTTCAGTTTTTATGGTTATTAATCATTCAAAACGCAGTTTTGACTTGGAAATGAAGACATTTTGAAGTTTGATCAGTTTTTAAAGTCACCATTAAATCAAACTGGACAATTCTTACATTTTTATGGAATATTGCAGTATTTCTTATAAATGATTTATCCATGCACATCACTATTTTGTTCATTTATTATTATTTTATATGCATTATAATTTTTAATCATAATACCTTCCCGGTTACACTTTATTTCGATAGTCCATTTTAAACATTCTACTTACTATAAGTAACTTTGCAACTACATGTCAACTAACTGTCATTAGAGTATTACTGTCAGTAGACTGGTAGGTTATGGTTAGGTGGTAGGGTTCGGGTTAGTAGAATAAGTTGACATGTAGTTGCCAAGTTACTTATAGTCGGTAGAATGTCTGTTTTGGGAGACCAACAAAAAAGTTTTAGTAAATATTGATCAGACAGTCTACAAATACTCTAATGACAGTTAGTTGACATGTAGTTGCAAAGTTACTTATAGTTAGTAGAATGTCTAAAGTGGACTATCAAAATAAAGTGTTACCAACTTTCCTTCCCACTTCTCTTCTCTGATGATGCGTTTACACTAGGAAAAAAAAGGTGTTGGTTTTACATTATTTAATTGTGTAAATCAGTCCCACATGAATCATTTAAGTTAAACATGGAATGAATACATTTTAAGTGACCCAGTTAGTTCAATAGTCTCAAAGTGCATTTTTGTAACGTAAATTCACCTGAAGCAAGCTTGATGAACCCAAGTACAATCTTGGGTGAACAAAAGGACTTGACTTTTGAGACGAGACTTTTGAGACGAGACTTTTGAGACGAGACTTGACTTTTGAGACGAGACTTTTGAGACGAGACTTTTGAGACGAAACTTGACTTTTGAGACGAGACTTTTGAGACGAAACTTGACTTTTGAGACGAGACTTTTGAGACGAGACTTGACTTTTGAGATGAGACTTGAGACGAGACTTTTGAGACTTTTGAGACGAGACTTTTGAGACTTTTGAGACGAGACTTTTGAGACGAGACTTTTGAGACGAGACTTTTGAGACGAGACTTTTGAGACTTTTGAGACGAGACTTTTGAGACTTTTGAGACGAGACTTGACTTTTGAGACGAGACTTTTGAGACTTTTGAGACGAGACTTGACTTTTGAGACGAGACTTTTGAGACGAGACTTGACTTTTGAGATGAGACTTTTGAGACGAGACTTTTGAGACGAGACTTGAGACTTTTGAGACGAGACTTTTGAGACTTTTGAGACGAGACTTTTGAGACGAGACTTTTGAGACTTTTGAGACGAGACTTTTGAGACGAGACTTGACTTTTGAGACGAGACTTTTGAGACTTGACTTTGACTTTGACTTTGACTTTGACTTTGACTTTGACTTTGACTTTGACTTTGACTTTGACTTTGACTTTGACTTTGACTTTGACTTTGACTGAGAACTCACCAACAATGGTTACAGGTAACAATACTCGACAAGGACACATGGCAAACATGAGGGCTTAAATACACAGAGACTAATGACTAAA
The DNA here is from genome assembly GCA_023566225.1 of Romanogobio albipinnatus. Classification (NCBI taxonomy): domain Eukaryota; kingdom Metazoa; phylum Chordata; class Actinopteri; order Cypriniformes; family Gobionidae; genus Romanogobio; species Romanogobio albipinnatus. The sequence continues at coordinate 46,567,560 of CM042257.1, read as the reverse complement.
CAAGACACACCTGTGAATAATCAAGACAATGAACCAATGACAGAACTGAACTGAGAACACATGTCAAAAACAACCAATGAGAACATAACAAGGGCGGACAAGGGAATCGCATGGCAAAACCAGGAAACATGACAGTGAACATGACATAAACAAAACCCAAAACCATTACAATTTGATATGGCTCCCTGACAAGATTCAGGCATTCAATGTCATATATTCATTCGTCAATTTCATATACCTTAATGTTAACTAAGTTACAATACTGCACTAGCTAGTTGACAAACCTTTAGCTAGTAACAGCACACATTAACATCTTCAGTGCTAAGCATTAAAGCACCTTCAGCAAAGCTGTTATGGCATTAGCTGTATCAATCAACAGCAAAAGCAAATGCTCCACTCTTCTCCACAATGGTAACCCACTGTAATTTAAATTGTAATAATAATTCAAACTTAATTGAATATTAAACACTATTAAACACAATCAAGTCTCTCTCTTTCTCATCTTGCTCAAGAATGCATAAAATAACACTAAAATAACGCTGGGAAGTAACAAGCCCCGCCCAGTTTCAGTTAATGCAACACAAATCATTCACATAATCTCAACACAAATGGATTAAGTAAACTTCAATTTAACTTATATTTAAGTGGATTGAACACAATCAAATTAAGTTAGGACAAAATGTATAGCAATTATGTTGCTTTAGCTCATTTTAATGAAGCAATTTGAACAAGCAGTAAAAATCTTTGGCCCTGAGGGCAGGGCAACCTGTCACTCACACGAGATCCACCAATAGCAAGCCACAACCATCCAATCATGCTTTAAAGGGGATCTATTATGCCAAATTTACTTTCACGTGGTGTTTGAATGTAAATGTATTTCGGCCGTAAATCTCCATAAATCATAAGCAGTGTCTCAGAACAAGCCGTTTGCAGTTTCTAGCAATACAACATCACAAATGCGTAAGCCCCGCCCACGACTGCTGATAGACTACACCCTATTAAAATAGACCCCGCCCCTCAGTGTGCTTTACACAGTCCTCTTATTATAATTCTTATTAAAGCTACTAAAGTTGTCCAGTCAAGAGCAGTGAGCGATTTTCTGTTGTTCTTTTGTTGTTTGATTCATATTAACAGCAGATATAGCAGTAGGTACTGTATGTTACTCTGCTGTCACTTTAATACACAGATCTAATATTCACATAAGATTTCTTTGTGTGTTTTTGACATAACTGACTGCATGTGTTTATGTAACTGTGCGTGTGTTTGACAGTTTAAGCGCAATAAGACGTGAAAGAGAACTTAGTTTAATACTCACGAGATGCGCTGTCTGACATCCAGCTTTCTGTGCACGCGCTTCGGGTGTGTGTGTGTGCTCAGAAAACCATAAATCAGAATTTTAGACTGATACAGCTTTAAAAGCATGTAGATAATAAACTTTCATGATTATGAAGGACTACAATGTCACAAAACCAAACAGATGTTTTCGTTTTTGGCAGAGTATCCGAGGCACAAGCTATACATGCTCCGCCCTCTTCTGGAAAGGGGGCGGGGAGCAGCTCATTTGCATTTAAAGATACATGCACGCAGCATGCTTTTCCTTCCGCTCAAAAATTTGCATTTGCAACCTGATTTAATACATGATCTGTGGGGTATTTTGAGCTGAAACTTCACAGACAAATGAGACTTATATTACATCTTGTATAATGGGTCCCTTTTAAAAGAAAATAATGCATTTTATAAATTACAACTGAACACCATTAAAGGGGTGATGAATTGAGAAATCAACTTTCCTTTGAGCCTTTGATATATAAAAGTTCATCGTGATATAAGAATATCCTGTAAGTTTCAGAGCTGAAAACTTCCTTGTTAGTCAGAGAAAAGCTTCTATAGACACCAGGCCCAGCAAAAGCTCGATCTCAGAATATTCCCGCCCACCGACTCATAAATGGATCGCACTATAGAGCAATAAACATTCCGGTTCCAACTCATGTGCGTAAGACATTGCGCGTTTGTTCGCTTCAATTCACAGTGGAATCGATTGTAAACAAGATACAGGTCGAGATTGGATTTGCAGACATATTGAGATTAAAACACAATGCTGTGCCTTCTATATTGGATCCGACAGGAACGGTGCAACGCACTTATGTGAGTAAAACATGTTTTTTATATGTGATAGTATTGCATTATTACAAGATCGTATTGATTATGTGTACGTGTCTAACTGAACATACCTTAGCACGCTGTCACAGTCTGGAGAATCCATTATTTGAGGTGTTATTGGTTAATTCGTGATCAGACTCGGACTTGTAACGTTATGGGCCAGGGCTCGCAAAGCCCAACTTCCCGGGGCTATGTGTTTTTCAGAC
>CM042257.1:46527694-46557694 GCA_023566225.1 Romanogobio albipinnatus | reverse complement strand
ATATAATGTCATGTTCAGAAATATATAGCAGCTTTAAAATAGACTACATTGTGCAAAGCACAAAACAAGTGAACAATTATGCAATATTATATATTTTTAGTATCTAATATATCTAATCTATCTATCATCTATCTATCTATCTATCTATCTATCTATCTATCTATCTATCATCTATCTATCTATCTATCTATCTATCTATCTATCTATCTATCTATCTATCTATCTATCTATCTATCTATCTATCTATCTATCTATCTATCTATCTATCTATCTATCTATCTATCTATCTATCTATCATGTATATATTGTGTCATAATGAAAAATTCAAGTACAAAACAAGTGAACAATTAGCATCTTAAGATATAATAATATATAATATTTAATGTAATAATATCAAATTTAAGTAAGGTATAAAAACTCTTTTGATTTTACAATAAAAAAACAAGAACTTCAATAAAATATATTTTATATATTTTTTATATTTATATATAATATAATATGTAATGTAATATTATTAAATAAATAAGATATAAAAACATATTTCTGATTTTACAATAAAATCCATCCATCCATCCATCCCATCTATCCATCCATCCATCCATCCCTCCGTCCGTCCGTCCGTCCGTCCATCCATCCATCCAATCCATCCATCCATCCATCCATCCATCCATCCATCCATCCATCCACCCACCAAACCACCGCCCCATCCATCCATCCATCCATCCATCCATCCATCCACCCACCGACCCACCACCCCATCCATCCATCCATCCATCCAACCACACACCCACCGCCCCATCCATCCATCCATCCATCCATCCAACCACCCACCGCCCCATCCATCCATCCATCCATCCATCCATCCATCCATCCATCCATCCATCCAACCACCCACCCACCCACCGCCCCATCCATCCATCCATCCATCCAACCACACACCCACCGCCCCATCCATCCATCCATCCAACCACCCACCGCCCCATCCATCCATCCATCCATCCATCCATCCATCCATCCATCCATCCAACCACCCACCCACCCACCGCCCCATCCATCCATCCATCCATCCATCCATCCATCCACCCACCACCCCATCCATCCATCCAACCACCCACCGCCCCATCCATCCATCCATCCATCCAACCACCCACCCACCGCCCCATCCATCCATCCATCCATCCATCCATCCATCCACCCACCGCCCCATCCATCCATCCAGCCACCCACCCACCGCCCCATCCATCCATCCATCCATCCATCCATCCATCCACCCATCCATCCACCTCATCTATCCATCCATCCATCCATTCATACCCATCCATCCATCCATCCATCATCTATCTATCTATCTATCTATCTATCTATCTATCTATCTATCTATCTATCTATCTATCTATCTATCTATCTATCTATCTATCTATCTATCTATCTATCTATCCATCTATCCATCTATCCATCCATTCATCCCATCCATCCATCCATCCATCCATCCATCCATCCACCCGCACACCCACCCACCCATCCATCCATCCATCCATCCATCTATCTACCTATCTATTGTAATATGTATATATTGTGTGTCATAATGAAAAATTCAAGTACAAAACAAATGAACAATTAGCATCTTAAGATATAATAATATATAATATTTAATGTAATAATATCAAATGTAAGTAAGGTATAAAAACTGTTTTTGATTTGACAATAAAACAATAAGAACTTCAATAAAATATATTTTATATTTATATATAATATAATATTTAATGTAATATGTGATTATAAAAATAAACATAAATAAAGTATATTTTTGCATATATATATGTATAAAATTGTTTTTATTTTATTTTTATTTTCAGCAGCACCTCCTTTAATGCTGATCTCCGATCAGCTTCTCAACTGAAATTCTAATAATGGAAGCTTAACACTGACTGTGGATCAGTGGAGGAGAGGCAGCACGTGGTCTCTGGCAGTGGAGGCCGGGTCTGGTGGAGGGAAATTATTTCTGAAAGGAGAGAAAACAGCCCTAAATCTGACTGCAGTCAAAACACCCACACCAGACAGATCAGCCTCCTCCTGGAAACGCTCCATTCTATTTCCAATTTCTCCAGTTTTTTCCCTCTCTCCTTCCTCCTCATCCTCCTTTTGAGCAACATGACAGTAAAGGAAATAGCTGTAATTGTGTGGATATGGAGACTATATATTGCTAACTGACAGGGTCTATATGAAGTAGGTTTGAGCATGTAAATAATGGTGTCCTGAAGTTCGGGCCGTGTGAAAGCCCTCGTTTATCAAAGGCTAACAGAGCGAGAGCCAGTGAAGCGTCTGCATATTCATATTCATTTCATGCATTTATTGAACATGTACTGAACATGCATGCAATTGATAAACTCTTCCGAATCACATCTTGCATTACTGTAAAATGGAGTGTCAGTTTACCAAATATGATTTGGACTAATTGGAATATTCATGAGCAGAATTACATTTATTCAGATTTCCTTGCTAGTAAATTTTGCAATTTTGATACCATGCACCACCAGTTGAGCTAAAGGAAAACTATTTATAAGATTAAGATCATGTATTATCATAAAAGCCCTGGTTTGTCTCTCATTTATCATGTGTCATGAACCGCTCAAGTCAGACAATAGTTTGAGAGCAACTTGTTTTAACAATCAGATTACCACAGAACATTTTCCCACTGCAGTTTAATGAACGCTGACACAGAACATAATATTTCCAAAAGAGACATTCAGCAGACTTTGGCCTAAAAGAGCTCAGTTCCATGAAATTAACCACTAACATGCCATGCCAACAAAAGAACAGCTCAACCTTTCACTTCATTGGCTGTTGTTGGTCAAAAATGTCAGCGTGATGTTTTTACTAAAAGTTGTTGTATGGATGAAGAACATTTTCCATCTTTCTCAATCCATAAATATATATCACGTATAGCCTGTATTTACGTATAGGAAGAGGGAAAACATAAATAGAGACATGCTTGTGTTCAATACCGCGGGCTTTATTGGTGGGCCAAAAACACTCTGACAAGTTCCATGACTGTATGTTGCTGAAAGCCTATCTCTGCCAGAGTCGTGCTCTGCACTGCAGTGTGTACAAATGAGACTTAAATTGCCCGGTAATGTAACTAAACAGTACACTTCCCTAATCCGCTGGAATCAGAAGACACAATGTTGAGTAACTACAAAATAATATGTTCTATTCTTTTAAATGCACAACTACTGTAACAATACACCGGGGGTTGGTATTTTAAAGAAAATCACAAATAATTGCAAAAATGGCAAACAAACACAGTGAATTAAACTGAACATTTTTAAGTAGAAAGACTGAAATAGTATTAAGAGGATCTCGAGATCTTTGTTTTATTTACAACTTCAAAAAAATAATTTCTAGAGTGTATATATTTCACGTTAATTTAAAATCATTTTAAAGACCCAGAAAAAAAGTTTTGTGAATGTATTTATTTATTTATTCATTCATTCATTCATTCATTCATTCATTCATTCATTCATTCATTCATTCATTCATTCATTCATTCATTCATTCATTCATTTCAGTGATGTATATATTTACAATTCACATTCATTTAAAATAACAACCCATAAAATGGGTTTTGTGAATTTATTCATTCATTCATTCAGTCATTCATTCATTCATTCATTCATTCATTCGTTTATTTCTTCATTTATTTATTTTTTCATTCATTTATTTATTTCTTCATTCATTTATATATTTACAATTCACATTCATTTAAAATAAAAACCCAGAAAAAAAGTTTTGTGAATGTATTCATTCATTCATTCATTTATTTATTTTTTCATTTATTTATTTCTTCATTCATTTATTTATTTATTCAACATTTATATATTTACGATTCACATTCATTTAAAATAAAAACCCATAAAATGGGTTTTGTGAATTCATTCATTCATTCATTCATTCATTCATTCATTCATTTATTTCAGTGATGTATATATTTACAATTCACATTTATTTAAAATAAAAACCCAGAAAAAAAGTTTTGTGAATGTATTCATTCATTCATTCATTCATTCATTCATTCATTCATTCATTCATTCATTCATTCATTCATTCATCCATCCATCCATCCATCCATCCATTCATTCATTCATTCATTCATTCATTCATTCATTCATTCATTCATTCATTCATTTCTTAATTTATTTATTTCTTCATTCATTTATATATTTACAATTCACATTCATTTAAAATAAAAACCCATAAAATGGGTTTTGTGAATTCATTCATTCATTCATTCATTCATTCATTCATTCATTCATTCATTCATTCATTCATTCATTCATTCATTCATCCATCCATCCATTCATTCATTCATTCATTCATTCATTCATTCATCCATCCATTCATTCATTCATTCATTCATTCATTCATCCATCCATTCATTCATTCATTCATTCATTCATTCATTCATTCGTTTGTATTTTCATTTAAAATACTTTCAAAGACCCAAAAAAGGTATATATCATATAATTGTTTTGAATGTAAAATGAATTGTTAAATTAGTTTTGTTTTTCCACATATTTCTTTTTTCATAAAATATGTATGTATCCTCTTGTCATATTCTTGTACTGATACAGGCATTACATTATGTTTTATTTCTCTGGCAGGTTTCGGCCCATGCCGTTTCACCCAGGAGTCAGACATCGAGCCAAAGAATGACAGGTACTCTGCAGACAGACCTATTAGGAGCAATTTCGGGGATTCCCATAAATGACTTTCAAAATAGGCCATTCGTTTTTCCATAGGTTTTGCGCATGTCTCCAGAAGTGTGGAGAAGGGGTTGTTGGGGGGAACGCTCCTCCTCTCCTGCATTAAAAAAAAAATTAAAAAAAAAAGTTTCCCTTCACCTGTTTGTGCTTGTTGGTGGAGGTTTGTGTTGGTGACCTGAATTTGCTTAGAAGGAAAAAAAAGATGAAATAAAAACAAGCCTAAATTACAAGCCCAGACATTTCTCTGAGTAAAGCAGTCTTTAATTATGCTCTGCACAGGTCTGGACATCAATCCAGCCTCGCAGCCACACCTTACGCCTGCTAATACTGCGTCTAATTTACTGAACACATGTCAACATGGGCTCACTCTTGAGAAATCGCAAAGTACTGTCTCATTTTGCCCCTTAACAATAATAGTTGCTTAAACCAGATCAACTCTAATCCTTAATTATAAGGTTTCTATTGGATCATGTGGATGAAAGAGAAACGGCTCTGAGCACAGGGGTAATGGGTGGCATTAAAGAGAGATACAGCCAAACAGGAATGCATTCGTTAATTGATGGATTTGTCGATATGTACATTGTTTCTTTTGTGGCACTGGACTGGAGCCACCGGTATTTATTTGTTTTGCCTGTATGTGCTTTTTTGACCCGCTAGCCGTTGACTTGCATTATATGAATCACCAAGACTACAGTTTCAGCTAAACACACTCTTTACTGTTCTACTGGAGGAAAAAATATAACTATATCTGGGATAACCTGAGTATGGAAGCTTGTTTACAGATGACCAGGCTGGCGCAGGCCGGGCAGGCGGGCAGGGTGGTGCAGGCAGCCAGGGCGGAGCAGACGACCACCACAGCAGAGAATGTCTAGAAGACCCCCATGGCAGAGTAGATGGTCTTGGAGACCCCCATGGCGGCGCGGGCAGAGCAGGTGGCCCGGTCAGAGCCCTCTCTGGACTCTGACCACGGGGTGGGACTAGAGCCATCTCTGGACCCTGGTCAGTGGCTGGAGCCATCTCTGGACGCTGGACAGTGGCTGGAGCCATCTCTGGACGCTGGACAGTGGCTGGAGCCATCTCTGGACGCTGGTCAGTGGCTGGAGCCATCTCTGGACCCTGGTCAGTGGCTGGAGCCATCTCTGGATGCTGGTCAAAGGCTGGAGCCATCTCTGGACCCTGGTCAGTGGCTGGAGCCATCTCTGGACCCTGGTCAGTGGCTGGAGCCATCTCTGAACGCTGGTCAGTGGCCGGAGCCATCTCTGGACGCTGGTCAGTGGCCGGAGCCATCTCTGAACGCTGGTCAGTGGCTGGAGCCATCTCTGGACCCTGGTCAGTGGCTGGAGCCATCTCTGAACGCTGGTCAGTGGCCGGAGCCATCTCTAGACGCTGGTCAGTGGCCGGAGCCATCTCTGGACCCTGGTCAGTGGCCGGAGCCATCTCTGGACCCTGGTCAGTGGCCGGAGCCATCTCTAGACGCTGGTCAGTGGCCGGAGCCATCTCTGGACCCTGGTCAGTGGCCGGAGCCATCTCTGGACCCTGGTCAGTGGCCGGAGCCATCTCTAGACGCTGGTCAGTGGCCGGAGCCATCTCTGGACCCTGGTCAGTGGTTGGAGCCATCTCTGGACGTTGGTCAGTGGCTGGAGCCATCTCTGGACGTTGGTCAGTGGCTGGAGCCATCTCTGGACGTTGGTCAGTGGCTGGAGCCATCTCTGGACGTTGGTCAGTGGCCGGAGCCATCTCTGGACGCTGGTCAGTGGCTGGAGCCATCTCTGGACGCTGGTCAGTGGCCGGAGCCATCTCTGGACCCTGGTCAGTGGCCGGAGCCATCTCTAGACGCTGGTCAGTGGCCGGAGCCATCTCTGGACCCTGGTCAGTGGTTGGAGCCATCTCTGGACGTTGGTCAGTGGCTGGAGCCATCTCTGGACGCTGGTCAGTGGCTGGAGCCATCTCTGGATCCTGGTCAGTGGCTGGAGCCATCTATGGACGCTGGTCAGTGGCTGGAGCCATCTCTGGACACTGGTCAGTGGTTGGAGCCATCTCTGGATCCTGGTCAGTGGCTGGAGCCATCTCTGGATGCTGGACTTGGACAGGAAATGTCGCTGGATGGTGACTATGACGGGACGAGACTCTCGACTAGCAAATACTGCGGGAGTGCAGGGTTCCTCTTCTGAAACTCCCACAGTGAATGCAGAACTGCTCAGTTGTAATGCCAAGTCAATATACAATTCTACAGTCCAAGAAGGATTGTGCAGTGGCATAAATGAACGGAGTGGCTCAGATAGACCTCCTCTAAAAAAAAAATCATTAGACCTACCGTGTCCATCGTGGAAAGGTGTGCTAGTTCAATAAAGTCTTGCACATAGTCCTCAATCGGGCGGTCACCCTGTCTGAGACGCATGATCACATCATGACTTTATATCACAATCTTGACTTTATATCACACAATCTTGACTTTATATCACACAATTCTGACTTTATATCACACAATCCTGACTTTATATCACACAATCTTGACTTTATATCTCACAATTCTGACTTTATATCACACAATCTTGACTTTATATCTCACAATTCTGACTTTATATCACACAATCCTGACTTTATATCACACAATCCTGACTTTATATCACACAATTCTGACTTTATATCACACAATTCTGACTTTATATCACAATTCTGACTTTATATCACACAATTCTGACTTTATATCACACAATTCTGACTTTATATCTCACAATTCTGACTATATATCACACAATTCTGACTTTATATAACACAATTCTGACTTTATATCTCACAATTCTGACTTTATATCACACAATTCTGAGAAAAAAGTCAGAATTGCAAGATTTAAACTCACAATTGTGAGATAAAAAGACACAATTATCTTTTAAAATGTTGAAAAGACATGAACTCTTGTATATTTATCTATGATATCTTTCCAGAACTGCTTTCTCTCACATCCACTCAAAGACTAATGCTAAGTTAAGAGGCTCTTTATTGAACACACTGAGTGCAAACATGTATGTTGTGGGGGGTGAGTTTTCTGTATGTATACATTTTTCTGTATCATAAATACCCTGGTGAGTGGTATTCATAAAGGAAGTGTTTATTTATTATTTTTCACACTCATGGTTTTAAAATCAGAACCCATTGGTTGCTGTTGAGAGGCAGATTGTGATCTGTTACGTAAATATTTAATGTCCTAGTACCGTATCCTATGTTTGCCTCTGTATGCCTGAAAGTCTTTTACTGAGCTACTGGTTTATTTTGCAATGGCTTTCATGGAAATATTTTGTAAACCCTTGTTGAGTCATGCTTCAGCAACCAGGCTTGCCACACACACACACACACACACACACACAAAAGGAAACCAAACCCCTTTTTGTTCACAAAACAATTTTGACACAGACTTGGAAGACACTGTACAGGAGGCAAACCCCCAGAAAGGATTACTGAGCGACTGAAAATGATGAGAAAGAGACAGCAAATCCTTCCACCAGCGACTGGCAACCATTACACTTGTTTAGATAATAATCTGGGATCTCGACCACACTTTGGTAAAGAGTTGGGGAGGTGTGGAGCAGCACTCCATTTCACTTCAATCAGAAAGGGAAATGTGAAACATTACTCATTTCACAATAAGCATCTGGCCTTCAAGAGACTTCTGGTGAATAATCGTCTGCTGAGGATTTATGCTTGTTTGCTAGACAACAGGACAAAACTGAGAATGTCTGAAATGGTCAAACTCCACTGGAAGCGGAACTGAAATAATTTTCTTAATTGCAGATTCAAATAAATTTTATAATTGAAAATTAAAACCTAATAGAACTATAATTACATCATTGGTTTTGAAACATTATGCCTATTGACTCCCCAATACATTTTTGCTCTCAATTCAATACTTTTACAGTTTTTCTCAGTCGCTTTGGTACATTTCTCAGATCAGAATTGAAATTCTCAAAACTACCAGTTCAATTCGCACATCATTGTGTCACTTGTGCACATCAAAAAAGCAGTTTGTCATTTCTTTGAACAAGTTGCAAATGCTTTGGTACATCCATGCAAATGATTATGTACAATTCTCTGTTGTTTCCTACATTATCAGTTGCTTATGTCATGTTGATCAAAATGTATTATATTGGGTCTCTGTTGAATAGTCTCACCCCCCACAACATTTAGGCACAAGCTCATAGCATAAGTCTTTACATGCAAAATGCTTGAACAAGTTATCATAATATGTCAAGCATATTTCTATACTTTCTATATTTCCATTAGACTTTTTTTCTAAATCTGTCCTGAATTGGTAAACAGCACCGCATGTACAGTTTTTCCTATGTTCACATTTCTTTTTTTAGTTTTTTTGTGTGTGTGTGTGCTATTCAGTGCTGTCTTTTCATTTCTGTATCTCAATGACATGTTCTGTCAATAAAATACAGTACAAACAGTAAGAGTGTAAATTTTTAACTTGCAGTTACACTCACACATGCACTAAGATGTAACTTACAATTGACAATAATTATCATAAAAACATTAGCCATAGTTTCCATCAGAACATCCCTCCAGAGTAAACTGTTATATTGACAACATGACTAAACAATTTGACTGTGTTATCCGTACACAATGACATGTTCATTGACACAGATATTTACTTTTGAGAGATGAACTAAGGATTTTGAGTAATGTGGCGTTCACACCGGACGCGATTCGCGCGAATAATTCGCGCTAATCGCGCGAAGGTGGACGCTTGAATATTTTGAGTTCACTCGCTTCATTCGCGCGTGTAATTCGCGCGAATCGCGCGTGAAAAACGCGTGTGACAACTACACACCAGACGCGAATTCGCGTCATGGGCGGGGCTTCTGCTCTATATGAGCCTATATGAGCTTTTTTGTAAAAAATACTACTATTAATGTGCGACAAAACGTAGTTTAAAGACTTTTTCAGGCGATAATATAGTTGTTTAAAGCTCAAATCTGTGGTTAATTTATAAAAAGAGTGCCTATTTGAGCATTTTATCTGGCGTTTTCGGAGTTGTGAGATCCAGGGGATCGGCGGCGCTCAGAGCTCGTGTACCCGGCGAGACCCGCCTTCCCTCGGCTAGTCCTTCTCACATTTGCCGCTGGCTCTGGCTCTTTTTTTTCTGCTCCTGTCTCGTTGTGAAATGGCTCACTTGGCTCACAATAACTCACTTTCTTCCAAGCAAGATCCTTTTTATTCCTTTTATTCCTGTTCCTGTAGTGATAGGATGATGTATTGTACAGCTTCGGGTCTCCACATAAGGCCACGATTATCTTGTCCTCCATTGTTGTTGGGATTTCTGCCTCCGCTTGTAAATGCGTCACTACTAGAGCAAGCTCGTGATTGGTTAACGCGGCGCGAAATATCCGCCAAAGTTCAGATTTTTCAACTTGAGCGATTCGCTCAATTCGCGTCATTCGCGCCGCCTCAATCGCGCGAATCGCGCCGCAGAATGCCATTTCGCGTCTCTGCATTGACTTAACATGTAAATCACTCGCTCGAATCGCGCGAATCGCGTCCGGTGTGAACGCAGCATAAGAGAGTGGCTTTTGCAGGTTATCCATGGTGTTTTGCTATTTGTACAAATTGTTTTGAGAAATGCACTTACTGTTTTGCAAATTGTGAGTTTGATTCGAGAAATGTACCAAAGCAACAATTATCAGCCATCAATTACATTTTTTTCTATAAAGCACAAAATATCAGGTAACTTTATAAAAATAAATATTGACATTATAATTGTAGATCCATAAAACGTAAGTTAAGTAAAATAAGTTCAAAGTAAAAATAAATACAATTACTCATTATATTATATAATTGATATTCACTATCTAATATCCTAGCTTGTGTTTAAAGCTACACTGTGTAACTTTTTTAGTTTATTCTTAGCTAAAAACACTTAGTTCTTTCAAAAATATATGTGCTCATTAATGTATATTTACTTCTTTCAAGTAATAAAGTATTCTCGTAAGTTTATAATATGCTATTGAAAATACATACGGGTAAGGGGTTCGAATGGGGGTCGCCATGTTGCCCCTCCATCTTGAAAGTACATTAGCCAAAGAGGGACATACCCGTAAATTCAAGCTTCGCCTTTCGCGTTTTAACACTCGATGGCACCGTGTCGAATGTGAAGAGGGGGATTGCTTGAGACTGCTATATGAAAACCTGAAAGCCTTTTTGAAAGTCTGTTGCTGATGGAGGATCACTCTTATTCTCGAGGATATGTCACAGAGTCGCCAAGGAAGCGAAAAGGAGAATTAAGACGGCAACACAACAGGCAAATCAACACTAATGGACGAGGTCGAACTGGAAGCCATGTTAATCTTGGACTAAATCGGCCACCGTAGGAGTTAAAACGAAATCGGAATTGGGAGGAACAGAAACTAATATTTACAGGATGGTCATATACCTTTTCACCGCTAGATGGGGGAAAATATCACACAGTGTAGCTTTAAGGGTAATTCTATTGAACTTAGCTGAAAAAAAACAAAAAAACATTTACATCAGTTTCATTGCATTCAGATTACAGTCATGCATCCTGTTTGCTCAATTCAAATTCAGGATTTTTGAATTTTCAGGACAAATTCAGGATTTTCAAAGTCATTCTAAAATTGCTAGAAAATCATACAGTCGGTTTGTCCATATTGACCTAAACATGGGTTGAAACGAGTGTAACCCAGCTGTGTTTGAGCCTTTGAGACAAAATTTGAGCCTGCAATATGCATTTATTGTAAAGCATGTACCATCTAGCCATGTTTACGAATGTTTAGTGAAGGAGGACGTGCTTTCTAAAGCAAAGGACAAGAGCAGAAGCAGCACAAACTTCAGGGCTGTTTTCTACAGGCTTGTGACTCCAGGCACCGTTCAGTGCTTTACAGTCAGAGTAAGAGTTCACACTTGGCAGGTTTGGTTTGGTTTGATTAAAACAAACTCTGATGCGGTTGCTCTGTTAGTGCGCTTCAGTTGAATAAGTGTGAACGCTGCCACCTGAACCCTGACGACGAGCCTGCAGAGAAAAACCTTTCCAGGGGGTCTCTGTCCACTTCCAAACAAACTCTGGTGTGGTTTGACTGAAATAACAGATGGACCAAAGACATCTAAACAATCTAAAAACAGGACGTGGTGTCATAAGATGTGCCCCTAAAAAGGACAGAATGCACCTGGTTCTTCTTGTCACACACGCTGGGCCAAGCCAAAAATGGCTCTATACCATTTGAACCACAAATCACCCATTCCCTTTGTCTTATTTAAAGGGTTAGTTCACCCAAAAATGAATTACTCACCCTCATGTTGTCCCAAACCCGTAAGAACTTTGTTCATCTTCGGAGCACAAATGAAGATATTTTTGATGAAATCCGAGAGGTTTCCGAACCAGCCATAGACAGCAACGTCATAGCAACTTTCAAGGCAAAGAAAAGTAGGAAGTAAGACATGTTTAGAGGGATCCCAAGGTGTTAAGACTTTACATAAATGATGTCTCTTACTGAAATATGTAGTAGAAATCCGAAATCGCTCCCTATACCCTCAAATTGGGCATTATTTGAGGGGACAGACATTTGTAGTGGTGTCTGAAACCATAGTGGACGTCATTGAGTGCACTCATTCAATCCCACATTGCACCGCAATAACGAGTGTAAAGCCGACACGCTGTCCGCCTTCACACACTCGTTTTCATTCACTCATCAGGTGAACTGTATTAGTGGATAACGTAGGGAATAGTAATTGAGGGTTTAGGGGGCAATTTTAGATTCAGCCCCTGTCGTGGAGACTGAGAGCAGCCCATAACACATCTAGATTGAGACAGAGCAGTCTGTCAGATGTGTGTGTGTGTGTGTGTCGGCGCGAGCGCAATCTCGATTGAGACAGCAGTCTGTCAGATGTGTGTGTGTGAGCGCGCACGAGCGCAGATCTGTTGGTGTGTACGTGAGTGAGTTTGTGTGCACATGTGTGTTTGAGTGTGTTTTAAATGCAATTACAAAGCAATTAATTGGTTTTGTTTAACTCTGAAACATTTTTCGAGTTGTGCTGTGGTAAAAATAGCTATGGGGAGCTCCAGTTGATTGCTGAGTGCAACCATTCTACATCATCGACACAGAACGCAAACAAAATGGCGCCGCCCATTGTCCAAATATATAATGGATTTTTTTAAATAACGTGGATCTTTCATGGGTTTTCTACTATACATATTTCAGGAAGAGACATAATTTATGGTCTATTAACCCTCTGGTGCTCTTCGTTTAGGGGATGCATTGGTTGTCTTCCCGGTCATAAGTGACCGGACACCTAAAAATGAATCTTCCTCCACCCCAGTAATACATTTTTTCTTCAATAATAATTTTTTCTTTTTAATTTTGTATTTTGAGATGATTTGATGTTTTTTATATATATTTATGCAATAATTATGGTTGAAAATTATACAACAATTATGTTTTGTTTTTTCTTATTTTTTAATTATTATTATTGCAGTATTTCAGGTTAAAATAGAGACTAGGCCTTCAAAATATTTTTTTTTTGAAGGCAGATTAGCGCCCTCTTTTGGAATTATTTAAGAAATCATGCAACCATGGGTGTAATCACTAGAGGTCTCTATGGAGAATTCCCTAGTTCTGTTTTGAACACATTAAATGATTTTTTTTTTTTTATGGATTTGAATATATACTTAAACAAATCTCAAAAACTATTTATTATAAAGTTTTATATATATATATTTTTTTTGTTAGAAATATAGATTGTTTCTGTGAATTTGTGTTTTTGCAGATTTCCCATTCATTTCCTATGGTGTAATTTTTGACCGAAGAGCACAACTGGGAGTATTTGTTTTACGACCACTTAGCATGCTCGAATCATGCCATTTCATTCTGATGAAGCTGTGATTTTTTAAAATTCCAAATGTGGTTTATAGGTTCAATTTTTCATAGGTGTGTGTGTGTGTATAAGTGTGCGTGTGTGTGTGTGTGTGTGTGTGTGTGTGAGTGGATGTGTCAATA
The DNA here is from genome assembly GCA_023566225.1 of Romanogobio albipinnatus. Lineage (NCBI taxonomy): Eukaryota > Metazoa > Chordata > Actinopteri > Cypriniformes > Gobionidae > Romanogobio > Romanogobio albipinnatus. The sequence continues at coordinate 46,543,923 of CM042257.1, read as the reverse complement.
TCACACTCTTGGGGCCCTATCTTGCACCCAGCGCAATTGACTTTGTACACCGACGCATGTGTCATTCCTATTTTGCACCCGCGCAAAGCGCGCTTTTCCCTCCACAGAAGCGCGTCGCTAAACTAGTGAATGAACTTGCGCTACCTGGGCGGTTCAGCACAAAAAAGGAGGCGTGTTCCGGCGCAAACAATCCCTGGTGCTATTTTGCTGTTCCATTAAACAATTGCGCCACTGACCAGAAAAAACCTAGTCTAAAGTCAGTGGCGCGTTGCGCGTTGTTCATTATGCTATTTTAAGGGCGCATGCTTGACCATAATGTATAGCGTGCACAACGCGCATACACTTTGCTCATGTAATCTACACAGATGCAACAGTTATTTTTGCAAATCATAAATTGTTACACTAAAAAATATTAACACATGAGATGACGGAAATCATTGTGGTGTGCCACGAAGATGTGAAAAAATAGGCATAAATCTAGCTTACAAATTATTCAGGCTAATTGTAGTCTAATAATTAAGGAGACCTGTTTGCCCAATAGTGGCAACTTCTGGCAAGACATATATGTATATAAGGACATCTAACAAATTGGTTTGTCCGTCAAGAACCAGGAAAAAAAATCGGTGAGGGTGGACGCAGCGATGTCCTCTGCTGGCGTCAGGTCCTGAGTAGAGGCAGATCCACCTCCCGTTACACGGCGTGCCCGATTGATGCTGGCAAGCTTGGACTTTCCACGTCTTCTGATGTCATTGTAGCGCTTGCGGCACTGGTGCGACGTCCTGGGGATGCCAGCTGATGAAACAATTGTGGCTATTTCCTCCCACGCCTGTTTAACCGATGCTATTTTGGGTGGGTTTCTCCCATCCCCATACAACACAACTTCTCTGTGTTTCACTGCTCTTACAAGAACATCAGTCTCCTCGGCTGTGAACCGCTCCTGGCGTGCGCCTGGTAAATACGCCATAATAATAGCAATCCATAATGGAACTTGCGCACCTGCTTTTACAGGGAATGTTGGATGACGCTCTGATTGGTTTATTCACGTTACGCCCAAACCACACCTATGAATAATGAAGCTACTTCAGACCAACCCATTTTAGATTTGCGCCGGGCGCAAGAGCCATTTATCCCGCCGGGAAAATAGCAACAGCGCCGAGACCCGCCCACAAAGTTACTTGCGCTTCGCGCTTTGACACTTGCGTTTCAGATCGTTAAAATAGGGCCCTTGATGTTTTAGAGTGACACCCCTTTACTGCTGTGTACTTTTTTCAGCATTGTGGCCAATTTGTAGATTGCACACACAAATATTTGGTGAATTTTTGTGTTTTTGCCAATTTCCCATTCATTTCCTATGGTCGGTCATTTATGACCGAAGACAATAAAAGCTACTTTTTTTTTTACGACCAATTAGCATGCTCGAATCATGACCCCAATTTTTTTGTGTGTTTACATACCTAATGCAAGAAAAGTCACCAAGTTTCATATCATTCCGATGAAGCAGTATTTTTAACATTTCAAAACAGAAAATTTTCCGGTCAGAAATGACCAAAGAGCACCAGAGGGTTAAGCCATACAAGTCTTAACACCATGGGATCCCTTTAAAATAGTCCATGTAAAGCGTTGAGAATACTTTTTGTGGCAACCCCCAAAAAATAATGACTCTATTCAACAATATCTTCACATAAATGTCATTCTCCTACGATGTTGATGTAGTAAACACAGTGCAGCACTTCCTGGTTCTATGTCAGAATGGCGGCTCATTATTGGTCGACGTTGTTCACGTGAGCACCACGAAGCATGTGTGTGATGCTGAGGCAGGAGCTGGCCAATGGTGAGCCGGCGTTCTGATGTAGAACTAGGAAGCACTACACTGTGTTTACTACGTCAGCAGCGTAGGAGAATGACATTGATGAGAAGAGATCGTTGAATAAAGTCATTATTTTTGTGCACACAAAAAGTATTCTTGTCGCTTCATAACACTGGAGTCGCATGGACTATTTTAACCATGTCTTTACTTCCTTTCTGGACCTTGAAAATTGCAAGGATGTTGCTGCCTATGTGTGGTCCAGAAACCTCTTGGATTTCATCAAAAATATCTTCATTTGTGTTCGAACGAAGGTCTTATGGGTTTGGAACGACATGAGGGTGAGTAATTAATGACAGAAATTTCATTTTTGGGTGAACTAATCCTTTAAATGTTTAAGTCGTGTGGGTAAACATGCAGACAGAGTTTTACAGGAAGAAGAGTCAATGTTGTTTCAATCGATATTGATGGCTTCAAACAGTTCATGAGTAGTTGAAAAATGTCTCTCAGTTTGAGTTTAATGTGAGACAAAATATTCACTGTTCAAATCTTCAAATCTCAACATTTCAGTTGTGGGAAGCAAGCCATTCTGCAATATTCACTAATACTCCAAAGTATTGACTTCTCACACCGAAGCAGTTTTACACTTGTCTGGCTATCACCAGACCAAGCTCAATTTAAGGTTGAACATTGGTCTGGGGAGTCTGCTCTGTATTATCTGCTGCACAAGAGGTGGATCAACAGGCATAAATTAAATGACTCTGTACGTGATTGGATAGTCCTTCAACCAATCAGACCACAAGAGGCGTGATCAACGGGCAACGACCCATCACTTCTCTATCCGCCATCGTGTTAAACCCACCAATAGCGCGCCAGGTGGATAAGCCAGTCTGTGATTGGTTCCCGCAAAAGTGTAACAGAAGCAGTAGAAGTGAATGTACAGGTTTCCAGACTGAGTTGCAGGGCGAAATCAAATCGACGGTAGATCAGGCTGGGTTTAACCAGTCTAGTTTTACACACATCTCAGCTTGTAAACAATACCATCATATATATGAGTGCATTTAGCTAGAAACAGCATTGTTTTGGATGTTCGGTCAATTAATTAGCAAAATATCATGAAAAGCCATTTTTTTTTGTGTCTTTAGGTTCGATGTTAAAAATAAACACAGAATTGTGTGTAATAAGAACCAAACTGCAAGTGCGAACACACCCTTAGGGTCCTATCACACACCCGGGGCAATGCGACAGCAGGACCAACGCAAGTGTGTTCTGCTAGTCTCAGCTGGACGCAGTTCTCATTTTCACGTCCAGCATCACGTTGTTTAAATATCAAATGCACTGGCGCATCTGTTCACCCATGGGCGTCTGGTCTGAACACCAGGTGTGATCAGGAGCATTGTTGGAGTGTTGCTATTGTGAGGAACTGAAAACCACTGACCATTGACCAACAAAAACCTGCTCTAAAGTCAATAGCGCAGTATTTTTTGTGTTAGTAATATGAGCCTATAGGTGGGTGCACAACTCACGTACACTCTGCTTATTACACGCAGGGCACACACACATATACCTTTGGATAAAGGTCCTTGTGTTAGTAATATGAGCCTATAGGTGGGTGCACAACGCACGTACACTCTGCTTATTACGCGCAGCAGCACACACACATATTTTTAAATATAAAAGGATTCCTCTCTGGAGAAGCGTTCAGTCTTTCCACTCGCAAATCTGCCATGTAAATCTGCCATAGTGCAACATGGCTTTTAAAGGGAATGGGAGATGAGACTCTGATTGGTTTATTGCACATTACGCCCAAAACACACCCATGACTCATTAAAGCTACACTGTGTGATATTTTCCCCCATCTAGCGGTGAAAAGGTATATGACCATCCAGTAAATATTAGTTTCTGTTCCTCCCAATTCCGATTTCGTTTTAACTTCGATTTAGTCCAAGATTAACATGGCTTCCAGTTCAATCTAGCAATCCCCCTCTTCACATTCGACACGGTGCCATCGAGTGTTAAAACGTGAAAGGCGAAGCTTGAATTTACGGGTATGTCCCTCTTTGGCTAATGTACTTTCAAGATGGAGGGGCAACATGGCGACCCCCATTCGAACCCCTTACCCGTATGTATTTTCAATGGCATATTATAAACTTACGAGAATACTTTATTACTTGAAAGAAGTAAATATACATTAATGAGGACATATATTTTTGAAAGAACTAAGTGTTTTTAGCTAAGAATAAACTAAAAAAGTGACACAGTGTTGCTTTAAGAGACGAGGGACAACCCTTTTGGACCATGCGCCTGGCGCTCCGACCACTTTTAAACTAGCAAAAGTGGATTCAGGCCACGTGCTCAGATTGTTAAAATAGGGCCCAAAGTTTCCAAATACACTGTAAAAACAAAATCCAGGCCTCCAATTAAAAATGTTCTAGTGACCGATCACATCTAAATTTTTCAGTTGGCCAAATTGAATTTCTGTGAATTGATGCAATTTAATTCACAGAAATTCAATTTGGCCAATTAAAAAATGTAGATGTGATCAATCACTAGAAATTATTCAATTGGAGACCTGATTTGATTTACAGTAAACTTAAACTATCTACTTATTATCATGCATATTACTCATATATTGGCTGTTTACTAGTACTTATAAAGCACATATTAATGCCTTATTCTGCATGATCATATTCTACATCCCTTAATCACCCAATACCTAAACTTAACAACTTATTAACTATTAATAAGCAGTAATTATGAGATTACTGAGGCAAAAGTCAGAGTTAATAGTGAGAATTGGACCCAAAGCATTCATAAATTACAATTATTTCAGTTCAGATCTGCTCAAAAGGGGGGTGACAGTTAACAGGTTGAAAAGAAAAAATGAAACAACAACACAAATAGTTTGTTTGCAGCTTCTTAAACCCCTAAAATACGAATAAAACCCTCTGATTCTTTGCTTCTTCTTAAGTGAGACCTTGACAGGTTTAATTTTCCCCCCCTTGACAAATGGTTAAAGGTTTCTGCAAATCCTGTGAAAATAAAAAAGAACAAATGTCTGGGTCTAGTAGGCATATTCAGACTTGCCGTAGGATAACACGTCTGTGGTGGTGAAATCTGACCTGGCTGGACTGCAACCTGGACGATACTCCCAACCACAAGTAACCTTCTTTCCATTTATTAGATTTACTGTAATACATTTGTTTCTCATTTCTGCTAAAGTCATGCTTACCTAGGTTAACACCAATGGACCGAGCTTCTCTTTTAAATTAGGTTGCTCTAGAGACTCCGAATGTTGGGCACTGCTGCACCTCCTTTATGGTTTTTGGAAGTAGTTATGCATAAGGTAATGTAAATGTTTATGATAAAATGTAAAATCCTAAATATTCAGGTTTCCAGTTCTTGACTTTGCCTCCCGGGTAGCAGCACAGGCCAAGACATCACCTGATCCCATCTAATGGCAAAGCAGAATATTTTTGACTGATTACATGTGCCATTTTCAATGTGGTATTAGTGGTTCAATAAAGGATAAAGGATGGGGAATTTTAGCATGATGGCAGATTTTCAGCCAACAAGTTGTGCATACTAATCAGTGCACAGATTATCCACAGTAGCAAATGCTTCGCGAACTACGTGAAGCTGCAGATGTGGTGTGTTCTTTCTTCTTTCACGCACTCAAGTGCTCACATATGATAAGCTGAATATCCGAGCTAAATCTCTGGTGATGGCTTTACCATCTTGATTGTAGTAACGTCACGCAAACGTTCAGGTACTTAGTTTGGAAAACACAGACAAATCTCAATGTCCCCTTTGAAGGGTTTTGTTATGGTAACCTCTCAATGTCGTAAGTCTTCCGCAACCACAGAGACATACTGAACCTAAATCAAAAATGAAAAGAAAAAAAAAAAGTTTTAAACATGCCTATTCACTGCAGAGCTCCATTAAGAGAATTTTTCAAGGAAAGGTCACTTTAGGCCAGCATTTGGTTACTCAAAATGATTTAGGTTGTGCACTAGACTTTTATTTTCATTCTGTAGTTAAACTAAATTCAAAAAGGATGTGTATTCTTGGAGAATTTCACTTAATTTCACTTTCCTAGGCTAAATAAAATCCCCAAAAAAGATCCCGACAGTTGGCTGGTGTTGAGCTGTTTTTTGCAATGCTTGCTCAGGAACCCAGAATCGCGCCCAGAACAGCAAGTGTTTTTCCAGCACCCCACAGTGCAATGCATCCTCCCGGGCCCACATTAGGACGAGGGGAAAAAATATATCCTTGGAAATGAAAGACTGGCAAAATGTTATTACAGGCAAATGCTTCTGAGATTGAGCTTTTCATGGCATCTCTGTTTGCTCTTATACAGTACAAGTCACATGATAAAACACTGATGAATGCACTTTAAAGAATGCAATAATAACAACACTACTACTATTACTACTGCTAATAATAACACTATCATTCGAAAGTGGATTTTTAATGTTTTTGAAATGCATTTAATTGTTTAAAAATGCAGTAAAAACAGTAATATTGTGAAATATTATTGCAATTTAAATTAACTGTTTTAATTAAAATTTTAATTAACTGACAGTCATACTGACAGAATTCACAGACAGCGCTTTCTCTTCTGTCTTTCTGAGCGTTGTGTGTGTGTGTGTGTCATAGTCAGGACATTCACAGACAGCGCGTTCTCTTCTGTCTTTCTGAGCGTTGTGTGTGTGTGTGTGTCATAGTCAGGACATTCACAGACAGCGCGTTCTCTTCTGTCTTTCTGAGCGTTGTGTGTGTGTGTGTGTCATAGTCAGGACATTCACAGACAGCGCGTTCTCTTCTGTCTTTCTGAGCGTTGTGTGTGTGTGTGTGTGTCATAGTCAGGACATTCACAGACAGCGCGTTCTCTTCTGTCTTTCTGAGCGTCGTGTGTGTGTGTGTGTCATAGTCAGGACATTCACAGACAGCGCGTTCTCTTCTGTCTTTCTGAGCGTCGTGTGTGTGTGTGTGTCATAGTCAGGACATTCACAGACAGCGCATTCTCTTCTGTCTTTCTGAGCGTCGTGTGTGTGCGTGTGTCATAGTCAGGACATTCACAGACAGCGCGTTCTCTTCTGTCTTTCTGAGTGTTGTGTGTGTGTGTCATAGTCAGGACATTCACAGACAGCGCGTTCTCTTCTGTCTTTCTGAGTGTTGTGTGTGTGTGTCATAGTCAGGACATTCACAGACAGCGTGTTCTCTTCTGTCTTTCTGAGCGTCGTGTGTGTGTGTGTGTGTGTGTCATAGTCAGGACATTCACAGACAGCGCGTTCTCTTCTGTCTTTCTGATCGTGTGTGTGTGTGTCTCATAGTCAGGACATTCACAGACAGCACGTTCTCTTCTGTTTTTCTGAGCGTCGTGTGTGTGTGTGTGTGTGTGTGTGTCATAGTCAGGACATTCACAGACAGCGAGTTCTCTTCTGTCTTTCTGAGCGTTGTGTGTGTGTGCCATAGTCAGGACATTCACAGACATCGCGTTCTCTTCTGTCTTTCTGAGCGTCGTGTGTGTGTGTGTCATAGTCAGGACATTCACAGACAGCTCGTTCTCTTCTGTCTTTCTGAGCGTTGTGTGTGTGTGTGTCATAGTCAGGACATTCACAGACAGCGCGTTCTATTCTGTCTTTCTGAGCGTCTTGTGTGTGTGTGTGTGTGTTTTAGTCAGGACATTCACAGACAGCGCGCTCTCTTCTGTCTTTCTGAGCGTCGTGTGTGTGTGTGTCATAGTCAGGACATTCACAGACAGCGCGTTCTCTTCTGTCTTTCTGAGTGTCGTGTGTGTTTGTCATAGTCAGGACATTCACAGACAGCACGCTCTCTTCTGTCTTTCTGAGCGTCGTGTGTGTGTGTGTGTCATAGTCAGGACATTCACAGACAGCGCGTTCTCTTCTGTCTTTCTGAGCGTTGTGTGTGTGTGTGTGTCATAGTCAGGACATTCACAGACAGCGCGTTCTCTTCTGTCTTTCTGAGCGTCGTGTGTGGGCGTGTGTCATAGTCAGGACATTCACAGACAGCGCGTTCTCTTCTGTCTTTCTGAGTGTTGTGTGTGTGTGTCATAGTCAGGACATTCACAGACAGCGCGTTCTCTTCTGTCTTTCTGAGTGTTGTGTGTGTGTGTCATAGTCAGGACATTCACAGACAGCGTGTTCTCTTCTGTCTTTCTGAGCGTCGTGTGTGTGTGTGTGTGTGTGTGTCATAGTCAGGACATTCACAGACAGCGCGTTCTCTTCTGTCTTTCTGAGCGTCGTGTGTGGGCGTGTGTCATAGTCAGGACATTCACAGACAGCGCGTTCTCTTCTGTCTTTCTGAGTGTTGTGTGTGTGTGTCATAGTCAGGACATTCACAGACAGCGCGTTCTCTTCTGTCTTTCTGAGTGTTGTGTGTGTGTGTCATAGTCAGGACATTCACAGACAGCGTGTTCTCTTCTGTCTTTCTGAGCGTCGTGTGTGTGTGTGTGTGTGTGTGTCATAGTCAGGACATTCACAGACAGCACGTTCTCTTCTGTTTTTCTGAGCGTCGTGTGTGTGTGTGTGTGTGTGTCATAGTCAGGACATTCACAGACAGCGAGTTCTCTTCTGTCTTTCTGAGCGTTGTGTGTGTGTGTGTGTGCCATAGTCAGGACATTCACAGACATCGCGTTCTCTTCTGTCTTTCTGAGCGTCGTGTGTGTGTGTGTGTGTCATAGTCAGGACATTCACAGACAGCTCGTTCTCTTCTGTCTTTCTGAGCGTTGTGTGTGTGTGTGTCATAGTCAGGACATTCACAGACAGCGCGTTCTATTCTGTCTTTCTGAGCGTCTTGTGTGTGTGTGTGTGTGTGTGTTTTAGTCAGGACATTCACAGACAGCGCGCTCTCTTCTGTCTTTCTGAGCGTCGTGTGTGTGTGTGTCATAGTCAGGACATTCACAGACAGCGCGTTCTCTTCTGTCTTTCTGAGTGTCGTGTGTGTTTGTCATAGTCAGGACATTCACAGACAGCACGCTCTCTTCTGTCTTTCTGAGCGTCGTGTGTGTCATAGTCAGGACATTCACAGACAGCGCGTTCTCTTCTATCTTTCTGAGCGTTGTGTGTGTGTCATAGTCAGGACATTCACAGACAGCGCATTCTCTTCTGTCTTTCTGAGCATTGTGTGTGTGTGTCATAGTCAGGACAGTCACAGACAGCGCGTTCTCTTCTGTCTTTCTGAGCGTTGTGTGTGTGTGTGTGTGTCATAGTCAGGACATTCACAGACAGCGCGTTCTCTTCTGTCTTTCTGAGCGTTGTGTGTGTGTGTGTGTGTAATAGTCAGGACATTCACAGACAGCGCATTCTCTTCTGTCTTTCTGAGTGTTGTGTGTGTGTGTCATAGTCAGGACATTCACAGACAGCGCGTTCTCTTCTGTCTTTCTGAGCGTTGTGTGTGTGTCATAGTCAGGACATTCACAGACAGAGCATTCTCTTCTATCTTTCTGAGCGTTGTGTGTGTGTCATAGTCAGGACATTCACAGACAGTGCATTCTCTTCTGTCTTTCTGAGCATTGTGTGTGTGTGTCATAGTCAGGACAGTCACAGACAGCGCGTTCTCTTCTGTCTTTCTGAGCGTTGTGTGTGTGTGTGTGTGTCATAGTCAGGACATTCACGGACAGCACGTTCTCTTCTGTCTTTCTGAGCGTTGTGTGTGTGTGTGTGTGTAATAGTCAGGACATTCACAGACAGCGCGTTCTCTTCTGTCTTTCTGAGTGTTGTGTGTGTGTGTCATAGTCAGGACATTCACAGACAGCGCGTTCTCTTCTGTCTTTCTGAGCGTTGTGTGTGTGTCATAGTCAGGACATTCACAGACAGAGCATTCTCTTCTGTCTTTCTGAGCGTCATGTGTGTGTGTGTCATAGTCAGGACATTCACAGACAGCGCATTCTCTTCTGTCTTTCTGAGCGTTGTGTGTGTGTGTGTCATAGTCAGGACATTCACAGACAGCGCGTTCTCTTCTGTCTTTCTGAGTGTTGTGTGTGTGTGTCATAGTCAGGACATTCACAGACAGCGCGTTCTCTTCTGTCTTTCTGAGTGTTGTGTGTGTGTGTCATAGTCAGGACATTCACAGACAGCGCGTTCTCTTCTGTCTTTCTGAGCGTTGTGTGTGTGTGTCATAGTCAGGACATTCACAGACAGCGCGTTCTCTTCTGTCTTTCTGAGCGTTGTGTGTGTGTCATAGTCAGGACATTCACAGACAGAGCATTCTCTTCTGTCTTTCTGAGTGTCGTGTGTGTGTGTCATAGTCAGGACATTCACAGACAGCGCGTTCTCTTCTGTCTTTCTGAGCGTTGTGTGTGTGTGTCATAGTCAGGACATTCACAGACAGCGCGTTCTCTTCTGTCTTTCTGAGTGTTGTGTGTGTGTGTCATAGTCAGGACATTCACAGACAGCGCGTTCTCTTCTGTCTTTCTGAGCGTTGTGTGTGTGTGTCATAGTCAGGACATTCACAGACAGAGCATTCTCTTCTATCTTTCTGAGCGTTGTGTGTGTGTGTCATAGTCAGGACATTCACAGACAGCGCGTTCTCTTCTGTCTTTCTGAGCGTTGTGTGTGTGTGTCATAGTCAGGACATTCACAGACAGCGCGTTCTCTTCTGTCTTTCTGAGCGTTGTGTGTGTGTGTCATAGTCAGGACATTCACAGACAGAGCATTCTCTTCTATCTTTCTGAGCGTTGTGTGTGTGTCATAGTCAGGACATTCACAGACAGTGCATTCTCTTCTGTCTTTCTGAGCATTGTGTGTGTGTGTCATAGTCAGGACAGTCACAGACAGCGCGTTCTCTTCTGTCTTTCTGAGCGTTGTGTGTGTGTGTGTGTGTCATAGTCAGGACATTCACGGACAGCACGTTCTCTTCTGTCTTTCTGAGCGTTGTGTGTGTGTGTGTGTGTAATAGTCAGGACATTCACAGACAGCGCGTTCTCTTCTGTCTTTCTGAGTGTTGTGTGTGTGTGTCATAGTCAGGACATTCACAGACAGCGCGTTCTCTTCTGTCTTTCTGAGCGTTGTGTGTGTGTCATAGTCAGGACATTCACAGACAGAGCATTCTCTTCTGTCTTTCTGAGCGTCGTGTGTGTGTGTGTCATAGTCAGGACATTCACAGACAGCGCATTCTCTTCTGTCTTTCTGAGCGTTGTGTGTGTGTGTGTCATAGTCAGGACATTCACAGACAGCGCGTTCTCTTCTGTCTTTCTGAGTGTTGTGTGTGTGTGTCATAGTCAGGACATTCACAGACAGCGCGTTCTCTTCTGTCTTTCTGAGTGTTGTGTGTGTGTGTCATAGTCAGGACATTCACAGACAGCGCGTTCTCTTCTGTCTTTCTGAGCGTTGTGTGTGTGTCATAGTCAGGACATTCACAGACAGAGCATTCTCTTCTATCTTTCTGAGCGTTGTGTGTGTGTCATAGTCAGGACATTCACAGACAGTGCATTCTCTTCTGTCTTTCTGAGCATTGTGTGTGTGTGTCATAGTCAGGACAGTCACAGACAGCGCGTTCTCTTCTGTCTTTCTGAGCGTTGTGTGTGTGTGTGTGTGTGTCATAGTCAGGACATTCACGGACAGCACGTTCTCTTCTGTCTTTCTGAGCGTTGTGTGTGTGTGTGTGTGTAATAGTCAGGACATTCACAGACAGCGCGTTCTCTTCTGTCTTTCTGAGTGTTGTGTGTGTGTGTCATAGTCAGGACATTCACAGACAGCGCGTTCTCTTCTGTCTTTCTGAGCGTTGTGTGTGTGTCATAGTCAGGACATTCACAGACAGAGCATTCTCTTCTGTCTTTCTGAGCGTCGTGTGTGTGTGTGTCATAGTCAGGACATTCACAGACAGCGCATTCTCTTCTGTCTTTCTGAGCGTTGTGTGTGTGTGTGTCATAGTCAGGACATTCACAGACAGCACGTTCTCTTCAGTCTTTCTGAGCGTTGTGTGTGTGTGTCATAGTCAGGACATTCACAGACAGCGCGTTCTCTTCTGTCTTTCTGAGCGTTGTGTGTGTGTGTCATAGTCAGGACATTCACAGACAGCACGTTCTCTTCAGTCTTTCTGAGCGTCTTGTGTGTGTCATAGTCATAGTCAGGACAACGCGCTGTCTGTGAATGTCCTTACTATGACACACACACAACGCTCAGAAAGACAGAAGAGAACGCGCTGTCTGTGAATGTCCTGAATATGAAACACACACACACACACACACACAATGCTCAGAAAGACAGAAGAGAACACGCTGTCTGTGAATGTCCTGAATATGACACACACACACAGACACAACGCTCAGAAAGACAGAAGAGAACACGCTGTCTGTGAATATCCTGAATATGAAACACACACACACACACAACGCTCAGAAAGACAGAAGAGAGCGTGCTGTCTGTGAATGTCCTGACTATGACACACACACACACACAACGCTCAGAAAGACAGAAGAGAGCGTGCTGTCTGTGAATGTCCTGACTATGACACACACACACACAACGCTCAGAAAGACAGAAGAGAGCGCGCTGTCTGTGAATGTCCTGACTATGACACACACACACAACGCTCAGAAAGACAGAAGAGAGCGTGCTGTCTGTGAATGTCCTGACTATGACACACACACAACGCTCAGAAAGACAGAAGAGAACGCGCTGTCTGTGAATGTCCTGACTATGACACACACACACACACACAACACTCAGAAAGACAGAAGAGAACGCGCTGTCTGTGAATGTCCTGACTATGACCCACACACACAACGCTCAGAAAGACAGAATAGAGCGTGCTGTCTGTGAATGTCCTGACTATGACACACACACACAACGCTCAGAAAGACAGAAGAGAGCGCGCTGTCTGTGAATGTCCTGACTATGACACACACACACAACGCTCAGAAAGACAGAAGAGAGCGTGCTGTCTGTGAATGTCCTGACTATGACACACACACACACAACGCTCAGAAAGACAGAAGAGAACGCGCTGTCTGTGAATGTCCTGACTATGACACACACACGACACACAGAAAGATGCGCGGCATTATCATGCGCACAAACAGCGTGCCCGAATCAAGTTCTCTTTCGCGCTTGAACAAGCAATATCACAGAGAATTACGCCAAAATGCCCGCTTGTCAAGTATTCTCATAAGAGCATTCTTAAAGGTGTAGTGTGTAGTATTTATGAGGATTTATTGCAATATAATATACATAACTATGTTTCCAGTGGTGTATAAACCCTTACATAATGAACCGATTTGTATTACCTTAGACTGTGTGTTAAAATCTACACACACCGCTTACAGTGAAGTCGCCATTTTGTGCCGCCATGTTTCTACAGTAGCCGGACAAACTTCTCTACAGAGCGCTAGCTACTCTGCTGTCTCGGACGACGACATCTTTGTCCTGTGTTGGCCACCGTAGATTCTCCATGTGCTTCGAAAGGGAGGGGTGATTGCAATTCACAACCCCACCGCTTAATGCCGCTAAAATTCACACACTGCACCTTTAAATGAGTTAAATAACATCTTAAATGAACTTAAAGAGTTGGGAGGAAATTAAATGCGATTTAGATCCACGTCAAGTCCTAAAGTGACAGCAGCCACTAATGATGTCTGTCATAAATGTGAATCAAAGAACAAAGGGAATATAGCAGCTTTAATAAGGATTCATCTATATTTAATTCATATTTTATGCAGTTAAGACTGTGAAGGGTTTGATAACTTTATTCAATCTCTGTATATTGATTATATATGAAGGCTACATAGAAATATAGCATTTTTATTATAATGGGTTTATGTGAAGATCGTTTTAAGTTCACTCATATTAAAAGTTATTTTTTGATACAAATATTTAAAACGCCAATGTTTTTACTCACGCTTAATGTGCAATACATTTGTTATTTTTCTGATCGATTGACAGCAATTTAAATCTTTTGTAACATTATAAATATATTTACTGACACATTTGAATAATTCAATGCATCATTGCTGAATATTTTTTTTTTTTTTTTTTACTTTTGAAAGGTATTGTATATATTATTAAAATATCACAAAATTGCAAAAACAGTGTGGGACGAATTAATGCTTAATACTTACAAAACGTTTACACAATTATACATTAATGCTCTCTTTCATGCCTTAGCAAACACCACTAAAAACAAGAATGTTATTTTTTTATTCACACACTCAAACTACGCCTATATGTTGCTCTCCGATCGGCTCCAGAGGTCGTGACCTCTGCACTTTCTCACAGCTGGGACAGAATTGCTTGTGTTAAAAAACACCAGCCAGGGAAAGTTGTCACTTTAAAGAGTTTTGCACCGCACTAAAAATCTAGGTATGAAACTTACAGTCTGTTAAAAATGACATGTCCAGATTTTCTTCATGACTGCGCCCTCCATGACGATCAACTTGCAACACTTCATTAAAGTCAGCCGTCAGAAGGAAGTGGCCCGGTCGTTCTCCCAAAGAAAAAACAAAACAAAACCCTCGGTTTCAGCACAACTGGCTGTGATGAGCATCAACACCAGTTAGCTTAACAGACACTCTCCAAAACCTCAGGGGTGCCGTAGAGCTGGGGCAATATTTACACGTCAATCTTCACGAGGGGCGCGAGTTTCCTCTTCACTCAAAACGGCTCAGTCTTGGCCAAACAACCGAGCCCAGTGTTTATGTTTACGCCCGGGACCCTCATCCGTACCTCCGAGAACCAGCGGCATCCACACAGATACCGTTTTTAAGAAGTCACGGAAAATATTTTCGTAAGCTAAAGCGGCTGGAGAGAAAAACAAACAGCCGAGGAGAGGCACACATGATATTAGAGGACTCGTTAAGTGTTTCGGTCGGAGGGACGAAAGGGAGGAGAAGGACAGGGTGCAAGGGTCAGAAGACTCCGGGGTCGAGGTCAGGAGTTTGAAAGCATAAATCAAAGCTGTCCGGCTAATGATGGCGGGACGGGTTTGATCAGCCCCGATCGCATGTGACTGCCGTCTAGGGGAAGTCGTCACTCTCAATAAGAGCACAGTGGTGTTATATGGGCCGAGCTGTCGTAGCCGAGCACCTCTGGAGAAGAGAAGTGGGCGTACACTTCTGGTCAAACGTTTGCAATAATTAAGAAAATTTTTGAAAGAAGTCTCTTGATACTAATGATATTGTGAAATACCATTCAGCTATAATTTAAAAGAACTGTTCATATATTTTTAAATGTCATTTATTCCTGTGGTGCCAAAAAAGCTGATTTCTGAAGGTTCATGTGAGAAGTAATGATGCTGAAAATTCAGCTTTGCATCACAGGAATAATTTACATTTTAACATATTCAGATATAAAAAAGGATTATTTTAAAGGGGCTTTTGACATATTAGAGGTCATCACACTATAAGAATATCCTGTGAGTTTCAGAACTGGAAACTTACTTGTTTTATTGTAACCAAACCCAGAGAACGACTCGTTGTGGAATGAGCCTTTAATAGATGGTGAAAGACCGCCTCTGCAGAAGAAGATCAACGCCCACTTCATCATCGCAACTTTGACCCCGCCCACTGGAGTGTTAGTGAGATGACGAGGAGAGATGAACGATACAGGATGGACTACAAATAACATCACCTTCCAAAGGATCCTAATGTTAGGAATGTGCATATTTATTTTCATCAATTTGAATGTCTCAGTTGAGCATTATTTATTTGTATTCGCTACATTTCACTGTGGATTCTTTGGGAAATCAGACTTTTATGATATGGACTCAACAGATTAAGAAAATGAAGTCTCACAGCAGCCAATCACAGCAGTGGGCGTTTACACTGAAGTCTCAGCAGCCAATCACAGCAGTGGGCGTTTATACTGAAGTCTCACAGGAGCCAATCACAGCAGTGGGCGTTTAAACTGAAGTCCCAGCAGCCAATCACAGCAGTGGGCACTTACATTGAAGTCTCAAAGCAGCCAATCACAGCAGTGGGCGTTTACACTAAAGTCTCACAGCAGCCAATCACAGCAGTGGGCGTTTATACTGAAGTCTCACAGGAGCCAATCACAGCAGTGGGCGTTTATACTGAAGTCTCACAGCAGCCAATCACAGCAGTGGGCGTTTACACTAAAGTCTCACAGCAGCCAATCACAGCAGTGGGCGTTTGCACTGAAGTCTCACAGCAGCCAATCACAGCAGTGGGCGTTTACATTGAAGTCTCACAGCAGCCAATCACAGCAGTGGGCGTTTACACTAAAGTCTCACAGCAGCCAATCACAGCAGTGGGCGTTTACACTGAAGTCTCACAGCAGCCAATCACAGCAGTGGGCGTTTACACTGAAGTCTCACAGCAGCCAATCACAGCTGTGGGCGTTTGCACTGAAGTCTCACAGCAGCCAATCACAGCAGTGGGCGTTTACATTGAAGTCTCAAAGCAGAAAATCACAGCAGTGGGCGTTTATACTGAAGTCTCAGCAGC
>CM042257.1:46495194-46520194 GCA_023566225.1 Romanogobio albipinnatus | reverse complement strand
CTGCGGCGCGATAGACGCGTTTCGCGCGGCGCAATGGACACGATTCCGCCTCATTCGCACAACGCTCTATTCGCGTTGGGTGTGGCGCGTTGGGCTAATCCAAGCATTAGAATAGCAGTAATAGTTGCTCTGTTTTTGAAGTCCATAAAAAATGCATCTGTCCGTCAAATAACGTGCTCCATACGGCTCAGAGGTGTTAATAACGGCCTTCTGAAGCGAATCGATGCGTTTGTGTACGAAAAAAATATCCATATTTAAAACTTTATCAAGTAAAGTTCCTGCCGATCGCCTTACTTGGTAAAGTGTTGAATGTTGAAAGTGAAACTCAAGATGCGTACGTGACGTCATGATGAGCGGACCTGGTCACGTTAGACCAGGGGTCTCAAACTCGCGGCCCGTGGGCCACTTGCGGCCCGCAGGATGATATTTTGTGGCCCCCTACTTGACATCAAAGTTTAGTGTTAGTGCGGCCCGTGCGTTGCTCTGAAAAGCACATTTTTGCTGAGTCGTTGCGTGTGCAGCGCTTGCCACTCTTGCTGCCTCCTTTGTGTGTGTGTGTGTGTGTGTGTGTGTGATGCTGCGTTCACACCAAACGCGAATAGAGCGTCAGGAGCTAGTGATTTCAATGTTAAGTCAATGGAAAGGCGCGTTGATCCGCGTCTGGAGGTCGCAATGGACGCGATTCCGCCTCATTCGCGCAACGCTCTATTCGCGTTTGGTGTGAACGCTACAGCGCTGGTCAATGTCAAAATGATTGAGATGGCCAATCAAAGTAGGCGGGGTTTACGTTCTCCTTTGGCTCGTGCACACTGCACAGTCTTCACACACTGACGAGCGCGTCAATCTATCGCTTAATGCCGTTGCTGAGAGAGAGACTATTCTTTCCGGTGAAATCACAAAACAAAATGCACACAAATGTGTCCCTGCTCTTAATATACAATCATTGATGAACATCTTTGTTCGCCCTCAAAACTATATGAAGGCGGCCACCAGACCAGAGAATCCGTAAGTAAATCGCGGATCTAGGCCTATGTATTTATTCAATCATGCGAAGAATCTCGGGACTAATAATATAGGCCTATTTGACGCAAATTAATGCAAATATTGTTCACAAATAGTCCCAAAAAAGATTATTTCCCAACTAGAATTAGACCTAGAATTCCGTTCACTGTTCTGTTTGATCTTGTTACGGCCTTGCTGTGAATTATTATTTTAAATAAAATTTAAATCATTCATTATTTCATATTACATGATTTAATTTCTATAGGCTATATTTTAAAAAATAGAGTAGGCAAGAGAAGCCTATATTCTGAAGAACAGTTCATGTTCAGAAGAAACATCCATGTTTGAGAAGATTGGATCAGTTGTGCTCCTTTTTTTTGAATACTTGAAACACTTTTTATGTGGAATACTTGATGCGGCCCAGTCTGACCCAAAGTCTACCTCCAGCGGCCCCCAGGTAAAATGAGTTTGAGACCCCTGCGTTAGACCTTTCAACACTTTTTCCATAAATTGAATACGGAAGATGGTCGTCCGAAACTTTACTTGATAAAGTTTTAAATATGGATATTTTTCGTACACAAACGCATCGATTCGCTTCAGAAGGACTTTATTAACACCCCGGAGCCATATGGAGCATGTTATTTGACAGACAGATGCATTTTTTTATGGACTTCAAAAACAGAGCAAGTATTACTGCTATAATAACCCAGCAAACACACGACGTCAGATAGACGTTCAGATCATGTCTGTATAACGTCTGTCAGTTCAGAACCACTTTTGTACGTCCTGTGGACGTGCAAAACAGGTTCAAAATCTGAACGTCTGACTAGGGACTCTTTTGGACGTCTGTGGATGTGCAAAACAGGTTCAAAATCTGAAAGTCTGACTTTAGAAAAAAATATTGGCATTTCAAACTATTTATTTATTTCTTTGTCCTTTTTAATAGATCAGATGTAATTTATTTCCAATAAGGATACTAAAATGTATTTGCATATCAGGTGCGGGGATAGGTCATTTATTTACAATTTTAAAGCAGTAGTGCACACTGCTTTCACTATGACTCGAGTGAGCTTTATTGTATACCTTGTGGTCATCCAACCTTGTAACCTGATGAAGGTTTGATGACCAAAACATGGTTTAATAAAGCTAATAGGGTTAGAGGATAAGACAGGCCTCATTAACAATTAAAATAATACAGTTGATTTGTGATATCTGAAATCAAGAAATGTGTCAACAAATTGTGTGAATGTCCTCGAGACATCTGTAGGTGACATTGAAATGACTTAAAAACTTTTATTTAGAACCCTGTAAAGATGTTGGACGTCAATAATGATCATTTAAAAAGTTCAATGTGTACGTCAATAGTGAACGTTACAAAGACGTCTAAAAAAGACGTTGCAAAAACGTTCATTCTGGCTCCTCAGTGGATGTCTTCTGAACGTTCACTTTTTATGTCACTTGGACGTCCATAGTTAACGTTCAAAAGACGTCTAAAAAAGACGTTCAAGCTGACTCTTCATTGGACGTCTTTTGAACGTTCACTTTTTATGTCACTTGGACGTCAACATTGAACGTCAAAAAGACGTCTAAAAAAGACGTTGCAAAAACTTTCATTCTGGCTACTCAGTGGACGTCTTCTGAACGTTCGACAAAGACGTTGTAATGACGTCGTTTGGACGTGTCTGTGCTCAGTGGGAAGCTTGGATTAGCCTGGACTTTAGTAATATAACTCTGATTGTGTTCGTCTGAAAGAAGAATGTCATATACACCTAGGATGACTTGAGGGTGAGTAGATCATGGGCTAATTTTCATTTTTGGGTGAACTATCCCTTTAAATCCAGATTAAATAAAAAGTTAAATTAAATTATTTTCCGCTGGTCATTTTCCAGTCATTCCTGTTTATGGGTTAAGCTTTATTACAATTTAAAATATGTGTTTCCTATATAGTAAAGTGGAATTTATTCCTGCGATCAAAGCTGAATTTTCAGCATCATTACTCTAGTCTTCAGTGTCACATGATCCTTCAGAAATCATTCTATTATGAGGATTTGATGCTCAACAAACATTTCTGATTATCAATGTTGGAAACAGTTGTGCGGCTTCCTATTTTGGTGAAACTCTTGGTGAAAGCTGTATTTTTGCAGGATTATTTGATGAATAGAAAAAGCATTTTATGTAACATTATAAATGTCTTTCCTGTCACTTTTGATCAATTGAATACGTCCTTGCCGAATAAAAGCATTAATGTCTTACTAACCCCAAACTTGTGAACAGTAGTACATTATAAGAGTCATATGAAGTCCTCGAGAAAAGAAAAAAAAAAGACAGTGAATTCAGCAACAACTGTCCAGCTGTTTGTTCAGGGGCTTAACCAAATGAGGAAAACACTGGAGTAATTGAACTCATCCATCTTGCTCCCAACCTGATCCTGAAGTCATGAATTACCGTGACTTTCTGAAACGACACAAGACACATGCACTTGCTGTGTGGCGAGCTCATATAAACGGCTAAAAAGAGGTTTGTAATCGCACAGGGCTTGTATTCACCTGGAAATCAATCTCATCCCTATATAATGAAGCGTCCTGCGCAATTTCCTTTCATTACTGATATGGGAGGAGCTAGGCTAATAATAACTTGAGAGCGAATTATCGAGTTCTGCAGGTTTGCCGGCGATAGCCCGTCCCGTACCCAGCGTTTCGTAAGGTCCAGTCAGCAGTCTGAGCGTGTATCCATGTGCCATCGGATCAGCACACCTAACCAACCTCAGGAACGCCGGGTGTTGGCCAGAAAGCAAAACACCACTCACCTCAACTCAGCAGAAGAAAAACAATGAAAACACTGAGACTGCTCCCCTTAAGATTGTTTTTGGCCAGTGAAGTCCTGTTTTAGGAAACACAAGCCCACGTTTATAACGCATCCACTGAAATGTACAGATTTTTCTTCCATGCAGTGGAGTGCCGTCCATTTACTATTCACTGCATGCTGTATTTTGGCCAAATCTGTCATAATTAATCTATTTCGAACGTAATGAACGGTCAAGTGGATATAATTGCTTCTCGTACGTGGGCTTGTCCTTTGCTGTTCTGCTTGGTAAGAACCAAACAACACACGGTTGTTTGAACTATGGCAACCATAAAAACAAGATTCTGATCTCTAGGAGGAAAACCACCAAAACACTACTGTTTCGTAAATGGCTGATTATATAGCAAATATACAAGGATAAACTCAAGAAAGATCATCTAGCGCGAGAGAGTTGCTATATGTTCCACGCTGCATAAAACGCTTCGCATTGGTCTGCTTCAGGCCAACACAAGGCTTGCCACTAAAGACCATGACCAGGCCTTGTGGAAACGAAATACACGTTAGCATACTTTTAGAAAAGAATATACTTAAAGTCGACCTGTAGTTTAAGTATCCCTTAAAACTCATCTTCCAAATGACATATTTAAATAAAAACGTCATGCCTTAAAATAACTAGGGGTGGGAATCTTAAGGCACTAAATGATCCGAGCCGATTCCGATTCTGGGAGTAACGATCCGATTCCCAAAATGATTCTTAACATACTTTTTTGGAAACAAATTATCCTGCAAATACATGAACTTTACATTTTAACCAAAATTGGATGCTTTTTGTTTATAGTTAGAATATCTGTTTGACAGTATTGCCATATTAAAAATGATTATGAAGATTTCTTTCAATACTTTTATTTTATTAACAAAGTTATATTCAGGATTAACAAGCTCTGAATGAACATGGGAAGCCATACAATTGCAAAGAACAATCATTATGAATAAACAGTTCTCAATTTACAACTAAGTGTGACAATTTTTCAGTTTCTTTAGAACAAAGAAATGTCTTTAAAGCAAAAAAAGTTTACTTTCAAGTCAAGTCAAATTTTGTTTATATAGCACATTTAAAAGTAACGGAGTTACGCCAAAGTGCTGTACTTTGGTTAGAGAAACGAAACCAAAAAAAATCTTTAAAACATAGGCTAATGCAGAAGAAAAACGTCAGGGGACAAATTAAATACGAACTTACAACATCTCGGCCTATCGTAGTTTATCTTCGCTGTTTCTCCAGCTCTGAGTGTACCCGCGTAAAATGTTTCTTTATATTAGTCGTGTTTGCGAAATATTTGATTTTGGAGCCACAGACTTTGCACACAGTATGGCTTTTATCAACAACACCTTTTCCGGTGTCTTCAGAAAATCCAGAAAATCGTTCAAATTCACCCTTCGCCACGAGTTTGATTGACAGGCGATCTGACCAATTTCATCGCCGAATCTGCCGGTTTGTCTGACAAAGCAGTCAGGAGAGTTAGTAGATTAACATCGGTGGACTTGAACTTGGAAAAACGGTGTGTGCTGACGTCTTTCCGCGGTTGAAACAACATTTCTTTTAGTGTTCGTTCATGTTGATGCTTATCAGTGAACTAGAAGGAAGAGATGATCGGTTCACGAGCAGCTTTAACTGAGGCGCTACAGCGATCACCACACATTAAAGAGCCACAAAACGCTATTTGTAGTTTACATTTCTTAAAAAAAAGACAACATTTTAACCTCTTAACTGTCACACCGCTAGCGGGACGCCTGGTGCTCTTTTTTTGATCACCTTTTTTTCGTATCATATGTTTGAGTAATTATCATAAATTAGGTATCATTCGAAAGCTTACGAACTCAAAATTCATCCTGTGAAAACCGTTTTGAAATTGGACGTTGCGTTACCATGGAAATGGTACTTTAAATTCTTTTAGCAGGCTCCTCCCCTAGTGGGCGGTGTCATGATTCATATTACAACATTTATTTTAACTACTTTATAATCAAAATCTTTTCTAATCTTGACAAAACACATATCGTCGGAAAGGTCTGAGTCTCAAGGTTCCATATTTGGTGACCGATTTGTGATGGAAGTGACATTTGGACAGAAAATTACAGGAAAATGCATCAAAAAACAATCAATGGAATTTCAATGACACCCGGTGGCTATTTTTGGTACAGCGCCTAAACAAAATCTCATGGGAACTTCAATTTTTGTGATATCAACTTCAAATTTGGAACACAACTTGGTTAGACATATGGCTGTGATTTTATAGTAATTTAAGATTAAAACATATTTGTAAAATATATATTTTATATAAAATAAAAAAATGTTTAGTAAAGTATTTTTTATTTACAGTCAATTTTAACTTCCATAACTTTTTCATACTTTCTTATTTTGAATTGCTTCGTATTGCACTTTAGAAATAATCTGCCGAGTGTCTGCTTTAAAACAAGACCATACTTATGTCTATATTCCAAAGCATTCTTGAATTACAGCCCTTTAAGTTCGGATAGTGCATTTTCATGTGTATTCTCAAAAAGGGGGGTGACAGTTAAGGGGTTAAAGTTGAGACTTTGTTTCATATCAAAAGTAACTTGCTCTGTCCTGTGTGTCGGCGTGTTGTCAGTGTCCTCTTTGCTCCGCGATGTATTTCTGTACGTGAGAACGTGTGTGTGGTGTGAGAGCGCCATGGCTTGTCGGACATAGCAACAGTAACTAAAGGGGGCGGGTCTTTGCGAACGGTCAATTCACCAGCATCCGAACGTGCGTCTATCAACGGGTTTTTCTGTTTGGCCAGTGACACAATGGTGAAGTGGCAGTTTGAATTGAACACAGAATCGATTCTGAATTTTTGAGAATCGATTCTGAATCATTAGATAACGAATCGCGATGCATCAACCTTTTCCCCCACCCATAAAAATACACCCTTGCTTCATTTAGTAAGCGTGGATTCATGAATATGCAAATGAGCCCCACCTCCACTCACTCACACCAGCTCAGAGACTGTAGTTACTGTAGTCGCTGCACAAAGTTATCGCTCTTTACATCGTCAGACACATACAGTAATTAATACGATTAGCCTTTTGCTTGACTATATTATCAAACAGCTAATAATGTGTTGCTAATGTTACACAAACCATGCGTTCGCCATCTCAGTCTGCCTTCTAAAAATCAGCATCCTTAGAAACGCTTTGAACATCATGATTTTTCGTATCAACAGAAAAATATAGCGGTATGGCTTCTCTTGAGACTGCCCTGCTTCAGAGAATAGTTAATGATATGCTAAAGCCCCGCCCACACATTGACGTGATTGGTTAAAAGGTAGTTTAAAAAACACCGGTAATTTCAAACTGTGTTTTTGACGCACATCAAGATGTTGGGTCTGGGAACACACCATTGGCAGGGCTCAATCCGAGGGGCGGGATAAACGGTTGTCTTTCAGATTCGCTCTGCACGCAATAGGATAGCGCTACAACCAACCAGAGCAACGAAGAAGGTGAAGCGGAGCTGGTTGATAGATTAAACTTTTGCCGTATCCGTCGGCAAAACTCCGAACACATCTTCCTTTCTTAAGAATGACTTCAGTGCCGTTTTTTGTTCTTCGCTCAAAGAAAAGCTTGACTCCAAGTCTTCCAGAGTCACGGCCAAAGCCGATTCAAAAGACCGCTGTTCATCAGCTTCTTTGTTTACGAGTAGCACGCGGAACCAACGCAACTCTGCCGTCATTATGTTAAGCCCGCCCACCGGCTCTATACACGATGTGATTGGCCTGACCAGAGTTTGTTTTTTCCAGCTCACAAGCTAACGGAGAGTTGCTAGACGACCCTGACTGCAAATTACATTTGCTGCCACTAGGGTGCGTCTAGATTTCTAGGCTAGTTCACTGGACTTTTACAGAGAAAATACTCAGCAATAGTGTTGACTTGAATTTGCACATGGTTTGACTGAAAGGAATTAAAAACACCACATATAGACATACCAACAACATTAAAAACTTGATTTTCACCACACGTTAAGTGCAGATGGAATGCAATGGAAGGCACTTATTTGCAATTAAATGAAAATGCATTAGTTTACATTTATTAAATACAACTAGTTGCATTTTGACCCACTTAAGTAATAACTTAAGTACATTTTATATGTAATTTGATAATTCTGTTGTCTTTGAAATAAGGTGTACTGAATGTACTGCTGTTTCCATGCCATGTTATAATCACAATAATACACAACACGGGACTCGTTAACAGACTCGGAATTATGTGTTTATATGGCAACACTATCAATGATAAAATGGTCATGTGGTACAAGTCGGAGCGCTCAGAAAAATCAGAGTTTGCAAGTTGTAATTACGAGTTCTACAATGAAGTGGCCTTTTTTCATTAATACTATATTATCAGAAAGTAACTTTTTTTTTTTTTTTTTTTTTTACAAATATACATAAATGATTTGAAGTACACTAGAGCACTTTAAATACACTTCTTTCTCACAAGTGAAGTCTCCACAGAGTCTGTCTACACAAACACGCAGCGACGGAGAGGGCGGAGGGATCCGGAGCGAGCAAGTGCGGGATGAGGTTTCAGTAAACGTCAAGGAGTGTTCGGCACTGTTTGGACGGCAAATTATTGCTGGCCGATGGTCTATTATTTTACAACCAGAGATCGTTGTCGAGAGAAAGGTAGATGAGAAGGAGAGGGAGAGAAAAGAGAGGAGGGCAGGAAAAAAGAACGAAGCCCCTGGCCAACTGCCGGAGGGGAAAGGGGTTACAGAATACTGTAATAATCTTTAAAAATATTACAAGAGTGGCCACAGCACTTGCTAAGAATAGGCCACAGAGAGAGAGAGAGAGAGAGAGAGAGAGAGAGAGAGAGACTGAGAGAGAGAGTAGAGGTAAGAACCATGTGCAGATTTGGCCCGACAATGAATAATAAATGTGGTGGGCTCAGTAAAATCAACACCTCCACTCCAGGACAGGAACATTTATATTTAACCACCTCTGAAGATGTTGTTGATGGTAAAAGTCTCTGTCTATAGTACATTATAGGAATGCATAATGGTTGACTAGTTGTCTAATAACTAAAACACAAGTCCCGACACTCTGGATGTTTTATCTCACGTTTGCATTTGTTAAGACTATCAGTTAGGTTTAGTGTAGATGCTGCATTATTTTCAAACGCAATAGATTGCATTTATTGCAACTCAATTTCCGTACTGTTGCTATACAAAAGGCGTTTCTTCCGAGGAGGCAAGGGAGGCAGTGCCTCCTCAAAAAAAAAAAAAAAATTACAAAAATAAAACAATGCAAATATTACAAAATGTGACATTTAAAAGTGTATAAATCACTAGTTTTCATAAAATAACACTGTCCAGCAGTGACAGCTGCAGGTAAAGTTACAGCAGGACACGAGTCTCTCTTGCCTCCCCTGAGCCCATAGATTTTGAACAGACCCCCTAAAGCGTGCTGTGGGTTTGGTGGGGTCGTAATTGAGAATGAAAGGGTGAAAGCAAAGACTGTAGATATAGAAAGACGGTTCACTCCTGTTACGCATCAATGGGAGAAACTGCAACGCACAATATGGCGGAATAGTCCCGCCTTCTAAAGTAAAAGAGCCAATCGCTGATTGGTAAAGTCATTGCATCACTGCAGCTGCTGTTAGAAGCTCCGGTTCCCATAGAATCCTGAGACACGCACTTAGGACTGCACATTCGCATTGGCTTGTTTAGCCTGAAAAATACGCTTTTTTAACCAGTGTTAATTTTGACAGCATATTTTGATTTAGTTTTAGTCATAGTCTTTTGACTAAAATGCCATTTAGTTTTAGTCATATTTTAGTCACCTGAATTGTTTTTAGTTTTAGTCTAGTTTTAGTCGACTAAATATCATAAGATTTTAGTCGACTAAATCTACAGTAGATTTAGTCTCCTAAAATCTAATGAGTTTAGTTAAATTGTAATACATTAAGCATCACTTGTCACTTGAACTGATATTTTGACATCATTTTGTTTTTGATATTAAAAATACACGAAAGAGAGCTCAATTCACTTTTTTGTTTGTTTTTAAAAACAACTATATAGTTGTTATAACTTTGTATTTCTGTTTTAGTTAGTATATCATGTTAAGCTAAAGCTTCAAATAAGTTTGTTTATTTATTTTTTTAATTTCAGTTAACATTTATTTAATTTCAAGTAACAAAGATTTTTTTTTTTATGGTTTTAGTGAACTATTATAACCCTGATACTTTATTTAATATGTGTCAAATACTGGTCTTTCCTCCTGACTATAAATTCAATGGGAATTAAATTAAATACAGTTTATTGTGTAAGCAAAAACGAATACGGTATATAATGCGTGACTTTTAATTATAAACCAGCTGTAAAAACACCTGGACTCTTATTTTGAAATCTCGCCTTACTAATGCAGTTGCAGCTGCTCATTCAAGTGAGCCTGTAGAACATGCAACAGCGCCGTGTTCTCCAGCGGAACAAATGTGCGCATCTGTAACACAGGATCTCAGTTCTGACTGGATCTCTTCCCTAATCGTCCCTCCCTAACATTTTCGTCTCGTTTTTATTTGTTGACAAAAAATGACAGTTGATTTTTGTTATAGTTTTTGTTAATCAACACTAGTTTTTATTTAGATATCGTCTCGTTTTCGTCAGTGAAAAAAGGTTGTTGACGAAAATGATGACGAAAATTATTCGTCAACGAAATTAACACTGTTTTTAACGATATTTGAGCATAAGAAACAATATTTCTGGGACAGTTCACGTCAGATTGTGTTATTTAATTGTGAGATCGGCAAGCAGTTTTTGATTTTCCAGGATTCCCCCATTTAAATAGATAGGACTTGGTGTTGTATGCCCGAAACTGCTGCCCGGAGGAGTTGCAAATATGACCACGTGTGAACAGACTTTCCTCGATAGGGACTTTGTTGAAAGTCACGTGAGAGGAGGCAATGCCTCTGTCGCACTAGGATTGAATGTGATTGGTTATGATTGATTAACACGATAAATCCTCATGTCGAATCAGTTTGAATTAACAAAATTATTGCATTTATGGGAACACCACTAAAAAAAGTAAGTAAACAGCTGGCAACCGCTTTATGTCACGTCAAAATCAAACTTGAAATGGCCTGAAAACATGATGACTGGGGTTTTTTGGTGAGGAATCAGCTTGGTGTCTGTGACCAGTGTTTACCGAGCTTGATGAAAATTAGTTGACTATTAAAAAGAACAGCTTAACATCAGTTCACAAATCAAATATATTGTTTAAATGCTACTATATTGTACATACAGTATGTATATTGTAAAAAAAAAAAAAAAAACTGTGAGGACTTACCTCCTTATTTCAGAACACCACTCTTTTACAAATAAAAATGAACACTTTTTTTGCACCACTCACTGGACATTTCACTTTTGAATGTGTTGTCAAAGACTCTTTATATGGAAAGATGGTGCACTCATCTTACTAATTTTCCCGTTATCACTGTAATGCTGCTTTAAAACAATCAGTATTGCATAAAGCGCTACATAAATAAAGGTACTTATGAATGGGAGAAAGTGCAACGCACACTATGGCTGAATAAGTCCCGCCGTCTGTAGAGCATTTCAAATCAGTCACTTGTGATGGCAATCCTGGAGAATTCAATTCCAGTTACTCTTAATGATTCCGTTTTGGTTTTAATGGCATTGATGGTTCAATGGAGAACTTTAAACATTTCCATTCTACAAAAGATTTTAATAAAATGTTCTTCACATGTTCTTCACACTTGATTCTTTGGGGAATCAAAAATGGTTCTTCTATAGCATCGCTGTGATTTATTTTTAAAGGAACATGCCGATTTTTTGGGACTTTATCTTATTCACCGTATCCCCCAGAGTTAGATAAGTCCATACATCCCATTCTCTCCATGCGTAACTCTGTCTGACGCACCCACCGCTAGCCTAGCTTAGCACAAAGACTGGAGGTAAATGGCTCCAGCTAGCCTACTGCTCAATAAGTGACAAAATAACACCAACATTTTCCTATTTACATGTTGTGATGTGTATTGTTAGTTACATCATGTACTAAGACCGATGGAAAATGAAAAGTTGTGATTTTCTAGGCTAGGAACTATTCTCTCATTCCTGCGTAATAATCAAGGTGCTGTGTAATACCATTGCGCCGCTGCACTCATGGTACGGAACAAAGTTCCTTGATTATGAGAGATGGTGGTCCAGTGGGTTAAACCATAGAACTGATATGCAGAAGGTTGCTGGTTCGATCCCAGCGGTCACCACCAGTGTGTCCTTGAGCAAGGCACTTTACTCCATGTTGCTCCAGGGGGATTGTCCCTGTAATAAGGGCACTGTAAGTCGCTTTGGATAAAAGCGTCTGCCAAATGCGTAAATGTAAATTATTACGCAGGAATGAGAGTATAGTTATGGCACGTACAGAGATGAGAATGGTATGTATGGACTTATCTAACTCTGGGGGATACGGTGAACAAGATAAAGTCCCAAAAAGTCTGTGTGTTCCTTTAAGAGTGTCTGCACAACTAAACAATCATATGCTAACATATTAAATTCATGTTGTCATATGAACCACCACTCAGATTTAAGTTTCACAGTTAGTTGCAAGCATTCTGGCCATTATTTTTGATTTATTCGTTCATTTTTGCTCTGTTATTTACTTGTGAGCTTCCATTTCAGTATAGGCAGCACACGGCAGGGCAGCTCACTGGAGCCATTGAGTGTTATTTATCCAGAAGATCCAATCACCACCCACACCCTGATATGAGAAGTCTGGGAAAAAGACGTAGCATCTCAGTAATGAGCTTTAGCCTGATTTGCGTCAAAATCCACCCGAGCCAGACGCAATCACACAATTTACCTGCGCCCATAAAGTCAGGTGTAAATTCTCCCTGACTTTCATTTCCCCTTGACAGGGTTTGAGTGAGTCCAGAGGGATTTTGCCCCAACCCAGACAACGCTCGGGATGGCGTCTGTGCCAGCTCGCCTCTTCTGCAGTCTCGAAACCGGGAACCACAAATAAGTTTAAAATGTCAACTACCCGACAGGGAGAAACTGTTTTCCTAGCCTCATAAAATTATTTTGGATTTTAGTGTTTTTCTAGCACTCTTGCACACGTTTAACACTCTCCCTCACTTCATGAAAAAGGGGAGGAGGTGTAAGTTATAATGGGCTGGCCTCACAACGAATTAAAACGCAACATTATATCGCTCGACCCTGGGTTAGTCGCTGTTCGGAGGCCGTAACAGGCATCTCTCTAGTTTCTCAATAGAGGTAATAAATTAAGAGTGATGGCTAATTTTAGGCGAAACCCAATCCCTCACCGTAAATTGCAGGCCAAGCGGGACCGTTTAATCAAACTCCGTCTGGCTTTGCCGCCAATATTGAAATGAAGGAGTTTGAGGTTTTTGTGAATGTGTGCTGTTTTGCAGTAGGGACAATGTAAAAATCACAACTTCTTAAATGTGGTTTGTCAGGTTTACCCCGTTAAAAGAAGGAGGGCCGACCATATGCAGTTGTCTACTGACTTCAGTACAGCAGAGTTGAGCAGCAGCAGCTGTACTGTTTATGTCCATGTGCTGTATACAGCACTTTCGAGGGCACTTGACTTTAAGCCCACCGTTCCAAGTAACTCGTACAGCTTTCATTTTGTTGTTGTCGATGAATTCTGTTGTTTCGAGCTGAATGCTGAGTGCAAATAATGTTATATTCAGACATACAGAAAATGGCACATTTACATGCACAGAAAATAACCAGAATTTTGAGCCAAAATACGAGGTTTTATATGCAAACTTTTTTGGGGAATACGTCAAGGGAATAGTTCGAATTTAATGATACATATATAAGTTGTTTTTTTACATGATAATATGTGGTGAAAATCAAGTTTTTAATGTTGCTTGTATGTCTATGTGGTGTTTTTAATATGCTTTCAGACTCATAAGTCAAGACCATTGTTGAATATTTTCTCTTTAAAAGTCCAGTGAACCAAAGACAGTCTCATAAACACAGTTTAAAATCGCTGGTGTTTCTAAACTACCTTGTAACCAATCATGTCATGAGGGGGGCGGGGCTTTAGCATATCATTAACTATTCTCTGAAGCACGGGAGTTTCAAGAGAAGTCATACCGGTATATTTTTGTTGATATGAAAAATTGTGTACATTTAGAAATATAGTGGGTGAATTATGATGTATATTACGAGGTTATGATGAACCATACAGTGAGGAAAATAAGTATTTGAACACCCTGCTATTTTGCAAGTTCTCCCACTTGGAAATCATGGAGGGGTCTGAAATTGTCATCGTAGGTGCATGTCCACTGTGAGAGACATAATCTAAAAAAAAATCCAGAAATCACAATATATGATTTTTTAACTATTTATTTGTATGATACAGCTGAAAATTATTTTTTGAACACCTGTCTATCAGCTAGAATTCTGACCCTCAAAGACCTGTTAGTCTGCCTTTAAAATGTCCACCTCCACTCACATTTATTATCCTAAATTAGATGCACCTGTTTGAGGTCGTTAGCTGCATAAAGACACCTGTCTACCCCATACAATCAGTAAGAATACAACTACTAACATGGCCAAGACCAAAGAGCTGTCCAAAGACACTAGAGACAAAATTGTACACCTCCACAAGGCTGGAAAGGGCTACGGGGAAATTGTAGCTTGGTGAAAAAAGGTCCACTGTTGGAGCAATCATTAGAAAATGGAAGAAGCTAAACATGACTGTCAATCTCCCTCGGACTGGGGCTCCATGCAAGATCTCACCTCGTGGTCATGGGAGAAAGTCATGTGGGCAGATGAGACCAAAATAGAACTTTTTGGTCATAATTCCACTAAACGTGTTTGGAGGAAGAAGAAATGATGAGTACCATCCCAAGAACACCATCCCTACTGTGAAGCATGGGGGGGAGGTAGCATCATGCTTTGGGGGTGTTTTTCTGCACATGGGACAGGGCGACTGCACTGTATTAAGGAGAGGATGACCGGGACCATGTATTGCCAGATATTGGGGAACAACCTCCTTCCCTCAGTTAGAGCATTGAAGATGGGTCGAGGCTGGGTCTTCCAACATGACAATGACCCGAAGCACACAGCCAGGATAACCAAGGATTGGCTCTGTAAGAAGCATATCAAGGTTCTGGCGTGGCCTAGCCAGTATCCAGACCTAAACCCAATAGAGAATCTTTGGAGGGAGCTCAAACTCCGTGTTTCTCAGCGACAGGCCAGAAACCTGACTGATCTAGAGAAGATCTGTGTGGAGGAGTGGGCCAAAATCCCTCCTGCAGTGCAAACCTGCTGAAAAACTACAGGAAACGTTTGACCTCTGTAATTGCAAACAAAGGCTACTGTACCAAATATTAACATTGATTTTCTCTGGTGTTCAAATACTTATTTGCAGCTGTATCATACAAATAAATAGTTAAAAAATCATACATTGTGATTTCTGGCTTTTGTTTTTCAGATTATGTCTCTCACAGTGGACATGCACCTACGATGACAATTTCAGACCCCTCCATGATTTCTAAGTGGGAGAACTTGCAAAATAGCAGGGTGTTCAAATACTTATTTTTCTCACTGTATATGCCTTTCTCCACTGACGTTCGAGGATATTCAGAGTGTTTCTAAGGATGCTGATTTTCAGAAATCAGGCTGAGATGGTGAACGGGAACACATATTAGCTGTTTGATAAAGGCAAATCAAATTAATTACCGTTATGTGTCCGACGTTGTAAAGAGCGATAACATTGTGCACTACAGTAACTTGAGTAAAAGTTGGCCGAGTGGATCTCTGAGCTGGTGTGAGTGAGTGGAGGCGGGGCTCATTTGCTTATTCATGGTTCCGTGAAGAATATGAATATGAAGAATATGTCATTTTGGTGATCAAAGATGAGTTTTAAGGGATACAATTATTGACTATGGGGGAACTTAGGTGCATTATGCCCCTTGCTGATGTGGCTTTACTTCTTATTTTACACTATAGTTGTGTGTGACAGTCATCAAAACATGTGAAAAGAACCTCAACACTAGTCTTTAGCACAGCATATATATATATTATTAGTATTAATTTCTAATAATGATGTAATATAATTTAATTTCTTTGCTTTTTACCCCCAGAAAATGTCATAGGTCAATGTGATTTAAACTTTTAATTTGATTTTAAAGCAGCACTAGGTAGGTTTTGCTCTCGGGGTCCCCCTACAGTTGGGAAACAGTATTGTCCTCTACTACTGTCTAAACTCTGTCATCCTACATCAGGGGATGCATCGCACGTGCATTTGTTGACATGACGCATGCGCGAGAATATGACGTAGCGCCAGCGTTCGAGAATCCATGAAATGCACACTTTAGTCCCATTTTGAGTACTACGCCGAGACCTAAAGCACGATCAATGCAGAATTCAACAGCTTAGATACGGCGTGTCTTCCTCTGCTTGTAAACACATCTCCTCCTCGCTTCTGGGTTATGTGTCCGAACGCCGGATCTGCGTAATATTCTCGCGCATGCGTCGTGGTGCTTCATGAGTTCACGGCAGAGGCCAAAGTTCGTGTTGAATAAAGTCGTTATTTAGATTTTTTTTGCGCACAAAAACTATTGTCGTCGCTTTGTAAAATTATTGTAGAGCCACTGTAGTGAGATGGACTTTGTAACGACGTTTTTAGTGCCTTTTATGGGTCTTGTGAGTGTAAATGTACTGAATCCCTATGGAGGGCTTGCTGAGGCCTTTCTCAGCCATCAGCTTTCAACAAAAATATCTTCATTTGTGTTCCGAAGATGAACGGAGGTCTTACGGGTGTCGAACGACATGAGGGTGAGTAATTAATGACATAATTTTCATTTTTGGGTGAACTAACCCTTTAAGGAAGTGGGGCTGATGGTGGAAGTGACGTATATGCCGTAAAGCAGTCGAATTTTGTAGTTCTTTTTTTTCTCGGGTTACTACCCGAAACCCGAAGTTTAAAAGTACGATTAAAAACGATACAGACCCCGTCAGGCTATGGCAGACGTGCCATTCAACCTATTGTAAGTCGATGTATCATCACAAGAGTCTTGAAAATATATTATGAAGGTTGAAAAGTTACC
Source organism: Romanogobio albipinnatus (assembly GCA_023566225.1). Classification (NCBI taxonomy): domain Eukaryota; kingdom Metazoa; phylum Chordata; class Actinopteri; order Cypriniformes; family Gobionidae; genus Romanogobio; species Romanogobio albipinnatus. The sequence goes on along the minus strand of CM042257.1, from coordinate 46,503,274 downwards.
TAGTGCTGCTTTAATAGCCAAATTCCAGAAATATTTGATATTTAACATTGGTAACACTTTAGCCTTTATGTATAATGCATTATAAAGGTATTCATAATGTACATTATAATGAATTATATCTTTTCATAAGTAATTGCAACCAAAGTTAAAATGCATTATAATATTCACAGATTCCTGTTACTGTAACATGTGAGCAAGGATAAAGCAGAGTGAAAACCAAATGAAGCACAAACATTTATTAAAAACATAAACAGAGAAAATCCAGGAGTCAGAGTATCCACAGAAGGCAGGCTGAACCAACGGCAGGTTACACCTGAAATAGTTTTAATGCGTTATACTTTCTAAAGGTGTATTATAACTGTGGTTACAATTATTCATGAGACCATACAATGCATTATAAGGTGCAGTTCAAGGCATTACTAATGCATTAAATACTTTTATAATGTATTATACATAATGGCTTTAGGTAAAAAAGTTACATTTAGTACAATAAACTTGGATGTTTAAGTCATTTCAAGTTAAATTACATTAAACTATATTTATACATGTATAAAAAGTATTAAACTGCTTAATTTATTTTGATGAGTTAAAGCAATGCAAAAATATATGTTGTCATAACTTACTGATCATATATTTTTTTACAGTGTATTACCTTAATATTTTTTACTTATTAGCTTATGCAAGTTCATTTTTAATTTGTGTTTTACAGCAGAGCTGGCTGGTTTGCTCCATGGCTCAGATTTATGTTAAAAATCCCTATATGAAAAAATGAATGTGTATGCGCTGTATCAGTGTCTCATTAAAGTTGCATTATATGGTTTTAATACTTCATGTCAGAATTCAAGTATGGCCATATGTTTCCAGTCAAATCCTTCAGAATGAGGAACATGTCATGAAATTCTGACAGGGATGTATCACATTAAGCGTGAGTTTTAAAAATGCTTAAAAATGCCAGGTCAGCTCTTTGCTACCCTCAACATTCATTTCACATTTTTCCGAGGTCAGCGGAAAAAAGTTTTAAAAAATTAGCGTTTCAGAAAAGGGTTTTTTTCTTGAGCTCCAGCCGCATGCCAAAGAACACGTTTTGGCTGCAATCAGTGACATTCACAATAAACTTTGAGATATTTAATAATTATCCCCAGGAATGCTGGACATATCCAATCTGCTCCCGTAGCCTTGGAAAAGTTACATGACACGTCGAGCAGATGAGGGAATCGTTCCCTCAAGATTAAAACGGGCGGTTGAATGGGATTTCATCTAACTCCCAAAGCAATTAACATATTGTCCTACTGGGTTGAAGGGAAACTGGCGAGATTTCCTGCTGCGTCAGCTGGTCAGTGGTTTGTGAGGCATGACTCGGATTCGCCATGATTCTCTGAGATTGTTCACCCCTTCTTTAATGACATTATACAAATACATATGTCCACACAATGTTTGTGTATTGTCTGAAAGCATGCACCTGCGTATGGAAAATGTAACTGGTGGTCTGTGTGCGCAGTTTAAGAAGACATGATTTAATGTAATTTAATTTTAATTAGCACATATAAATATATATTTGAGGAAGCAACATAATCTTACAGGAGTCATACTATGAGGAACTACCCAAAACACTATTAAATATGAATCATAACATGTAATGGTAATAGTGCTTACACTGGGCATTGCTTGACTTTTCCTAATAAAATGTACCAAACCAAAACAAGCTTATTTTGGCAATTGAAAAAAATAATAATAAAGAAATAAACAGCATTACAAAAAAAGTAAGGAAACAAAAAAAAAACATCAGTCTGTATAAATATTTGCACACGCAAATGGAACATAATTAGATTCATTTTTTGCTTTCTTCCTCTCTCAAATTACTGTTAATTGTAGGCCGTTGCAACTAGAAGGCAGAAATAAACAGCACCTGTGCCAGATTGTCATAAACACAAAATGCAGTCAACCTCTTTAAATCACCTCCACCATATTACATCAGTGCCTGAGGCAAAGCTCTCCATAAAGATCAACTTATACTGGGCTGGACGGCTGAGCTCTCATGCCTGTGGGAAAAGAGCTCGCATCGAGTGGTGTCTGAAGCTTCGTGTTTAATGTGAAATACCCAGTCATTCAAACTGGCCTCAGTTACCACCAATCATTCACTGAAGAAAACTTGTCACTTTTCTTGTCCGTGAGCCCAATGGCTTTCCTCAAGGCGAAAGCGCAGGGCTTTCTGATGGGAAAATGTGAGGAGCAAAGAACTGGATTTGTCTTCCAGTCATCGTCGCACAAAATCTCACCTAATAATGTATATTTACAGTGCCATGTCTTTGCTTTGATGAGGTCAATGCTGTCATGGATATCCACTGTTCATATGCTGTGATTTTTTGAATGTTATTTCCTTTATTTTATATGCTGTTGATTGCAACATTATGTACAATGGTGGATACGCAAAGCTATGATCATCTAAAGCATTTTACAGAGGACCTATTATGCCTCTTTTTTGTGTCTGTGACGTTTCAGCTCAAAATACCCCACACATCATTTATAATATAGTGTTATTATATATTTTAATATTGTATTTATTATAGTATTTTCAGATTTACAGACATATGGACAAACAATCACAAAAAAAAAAAACACAACAACTCTCCTTCAGTTAGATTCACTAATATAGTGTTATAAATGGCATTTTTTTGAGTGGAAGGAAAAGCATACTGTTTTTCAGATCAGAACCTCGTCCCCACCATCGACAAAATCTCAATCTGAACTCGGTTCAAAACTTGAGAGCCCTGTTTAACGTCTTCATTGGAAGGCGCTTGACCATGCTTCAAATTTTGATGCCTTGGGAGTGAGAACGGGTTTGTACAACTCGCTGAGGGGCAGGGCTATGTTAATAGGGTGGAGTCTGTCTGCAGTTGTGGGCGGGGTCTAATCATATGTGAAATCACACTGCTAGAATCGGCTAAAACGCTGCTTATGATGTATGGTGATTAAAAAAGAGGAGTGGGTGGATCTTTCTCATCAATCACAGTTCCACCAGATGGACAATAAAAAAAAAAAACATAGACTAGTTGTTAGTTAACAGAATATCATTGAGACTTTGGGAGAATATCAGAATATCAAATGAGGCTAAAAATCACTCATAGCAATGCCCTGGCAACCATCCACAACTCTCTAGTATTGTGGCAGGGAGTTATGCATGTCTAAACACCTCATCATGAATGCATGCGTGTCAATCTGAAGTGAAGCACCTGTCTGATGCGCATCCTGTCTGACACTCAACAGGGATCTTCCAAATGACATCACTAAACCATGACAGCCAGGAACAGCACAGTCCATGTCTCCGCTTATTTGTGTATACACGTATCCTTTACTTTCACTTTATACACCATGACCTCAAAGGAAAAGAACCGTCTTTCACGTTTGTAATAAAATACGCGTGCCTGTCTGTTGGCATGAACCGACCGCAGAAAGACTGAATAAAACTGGTAGAATTCTTCTTCAGCAAAACAGACAAAGGGAAAACTTGTGAAATCACATGTGTGGAATAAACAGGGGATGTTTAAATGTTTTTTTGTTTTATGACGGAAAAAGGGCTGCTTTTCCCCTCAGTACAGCTGAAGGATGTGGGATCTGAATCACGGAGGCCTCACAAGACGAGAAAACAATCCACTCATCCGTCCGCACATCCTTCCCAATTGCGCATTTTTCCCCGATCTGTATGCTCTGTGCTACTCAACACCTCAGTCTGCAAATCTTCAATCCAATCAAGCTTCATCAGCGTACGCACCAATTTCTGCCATTAACTTCATACAAAGGCCGTACTCGTGTAAAAAAAAGAGACAAATCAATTTCAATGAGTAATGTTTCACCATGCCATAGTTTTCCAATAAAAGTGTTCATGAAGGCATTGCATTTGTCTGATACTCAACGGCTACAATTGAGTTACTGGTATAATTACAATAACAGTATAAATCCAGCTATTGTTGCAAAACAACATGTCGAGAGGAAAAAATATCTGTGAAAACATATAATTATGAGAAGAAATGTCAAATTATAAATGCAAATATTAAATTGTGAATATAAAGGGTGTCATGAATTGAGAAATCAAGCTTTTGAGCTTTTGATATATAAAAATTAATGGTAATATAAGAATATCCTGTAAGTTTCAGAGCTGAAAACTTCCTTGTGAGTTCAAGAAAAGCTTTTATTGACGGCTGGCGTCCCCGTGACGTCAGAGTTCAGTAAAACGCCTCCTCAAGACGAACACCTAATTCTGTAGCCCCGCCCACAGAATCGTGCATGTCATGACATGTTATAGATAAATAACACAGGCCTACGTGGAGCTAAACCGGATCGAACTTCCGAAGCAATAAAGCATATGGCATGTTTCAAACAGTCCTTCTTCCTTCGGATTCCAATATTAGCAATGCATGGTTGAACTTTATTTTTGCTGAAGATCCAGCTCACGTGGGGAAGACATTGCATTTGTTCGCGTCATTTCACTGCGGATTCGTTTGTAAACAAGAGACTGGATTTGCCGACAGGATGAGGTTAAAAAAACGATGAAATATGTTTTTTATATGTGATACTATTGCATTGTTACAGATTGTTTGATACTGATTATGTGTACGTGTCTAACTAAACATAACTCCACGCTGTCACAGGCTGGAGTATCCTTTGTATTTGAGGTGTTGTTGGTTCAATGTCCTGTAATTCGAGACTAGAACATGCATGGGTCAGGGCTCGCATCTTAAATCTTAAATAGTGAAATAACATTCCTTTCTTGATGTGCGTTTTTCACTCTTTTAACGGGTCATTTTAAGGAAAAATACAATCACGGAAGTTTTGAACATGCTGATTTGTCTGCAGTGAAGTTTTGCAGGTTTGCGGTTATATCCACCGATCGGGCCGGCCAAGTAATAAAAAGATAACATTCCAATTAATTGCGGGTGGAGAGATACAGTGGCATGAAAAAGTATGTGAACCGCTTGCAGAATCTGTGAAAATGGGAATAATTTTAACTAAATAAGATGGATCATATAAAATGTTATGGGGGGTGAAAACCTATTGGATTTGAAAATCAAGGTAAATTGTACTTAATTTGTCTTCCGGGAAACATGCAAGTATCTTCTGTTGCTTCTGAAGGGAAGGGCAGTACTAAATGAAAAAAATATATATATTTAAACAAAATAAGAATAATCTTCATCCTGTTCAAAAGTCTGGAAAACTGAAGAATGTGCAGGACCTGGAGGATTTTTCTGAAGAACATTGGGCAGTTTAACTGCTCAGGACAAACAAGGGACTCGTGAACAACCATCCCAAAAAAAAAAAAAACAGCCGTGGATCATCCAGGGAACGACACACAGCACTGAGAATCAATTGTTCAGAAACTTTTTATCAGGGTTATTTTAAGAAATTCAGCTATTTTTTTGTCTTGTGGACTATATGTAAACACTTTTTATGTAAAATATCTTATTCAGGACAGTCCTAAATAAAAAATAACATGCATTTTATATGATCCCTCATATTTAGTTAAAATTATTCCCATTTTCACAGATTCTGCAAGCGGTTCACATACTTTTTCATGCCATTGTAAATCATTGTGTTTGTTTGATAAAGACATTTTGCGAGCCCTGTGGGTGAAACAATCCGCTAGCCGTTTCTCCACATTGGAAGTTTTCAAAACAATTCCTCACGTGTAAGGGAGCCGAAGCTCATTATAATAGGCAAAAATGTTATGCAATCATAGCAGTGGGCGTTCACTTCCAAGTCTTTATTGTGGCATGCCCATAAAAACAGAGCGTTTCAGGAGAGAGGCTCAAAACCAGGGTAGAAAATAGCCTATTACTTATTCATTATGATGTTTTTGAATGTAAAAACCACACAAACAGTATAAAAAAATGAATTAAAAAAGCCAGTTCATGACCCCTTTAAAGCCATTAAATAATATATTTTGTATTTTGGGGTCGGGGAAAATGTACTGATTTCTCCTAGCTTTACCACATATTATCCAGCTGCCCTTGTACACAGAATGGGCGTCCTCAAGCTGGACCCTGTAGAGCTCAAATCGACAGAAACATTACGACCTAAATGGATTGATGAAGCTGTAACACAGCAGTCCCTAAAGAGCCACATCTTTAAACACGCACCACTCAAATGGCTGCATTTACGCCTCGTATTCTCTTACCTGCCATTTCCGAGTGTGTTCAGAAATACTCCTGTCCAAAATAACACTGGGGTTGCACGCTTCTGAAATCGACACAGAAATGCCAAGAAGCGTGAAACAGACAAAATTCTTGACCTCTCCATGCGCTGCTTGCCACTACGGCTAAACCCGATTCAAATATAGTCTTGCTTCCAGACAGCTCAGATTTAACCAAATTACAAAGCATATCTAATCTGACCTCTTAAATGTCCTTTTAATTTGACAAAATTGCAAATGCTTATTTTTAACTATGTAAGTGTGTGTGTGTGTGTGTGTGTGTGTGTGTGTGTGTGTGTGTGTGTGTGTGTGTGTGTGTGTGTGTGTGTGTGTGTGTGTGTGTGTGTGTGTGTGTGTGTGTGTGTGTGTGTGTGTGTGTGTGTGTGTGTGTGTGTGTGTGTGTGTGTGTGTGTGTGTGTGTGTGTGTCCGTCCTAGTAAACCCTAAGTTATATCCCCACGAAGATGGCAATATCCGAAATCCTTGTCCTTGTAAGGACATTTTTGGTCCCCATGAGGTAAACAGCTTATAAATCATACTAAATTATGTTTTTTGTAAATGTAAAAATACAGAAAGTTTTCTATGATGGGTGGGTTTAGGGGTTGTTTGTTGCACAATTGCACAACATGACTTCGGTTTGGCATATCCACCGATCATGCATAACATTATGATCACTGACAGGTGAAGTGAATAACACTGATGATCTCTTCATCACCTGTTAGTGGGTGGGATATATTAGGCAGCAAGTGAACATTTTGTCCTCAGAGTTGATGTGTTAGAAGCGGGAAAAATGGGCAAGCGTAACGATTTGAGCGAGTTTGACCAGGGACAAATTGTGAGGGCTAGACGACTGGGTCAGAGCATCTCCAAAACTGCAGCTCTTGTGGGGTGTTCCCGGTCTGCAGTGGTCAGTCTCTATCAAAAGTGCTCCAAGGAAGGAGCAGTGGAGAACCGGCCACAGGGTCATGGGCGGCCAAGGCTCAAACAGAACTGGACCACGGAGCAATGGAAGAAGGTGGCCTGGTCTGATGATCACGTGTTCTTCTACATCACGTGGATGGCCGGGTGCGTGGCTTACCTGGGGAACACATGGCACCAGGTGCACTATGGGAAGAAGGCGTGGCGGCGGAGGCAGTGATGCTTTGGGCAATGTTCTGCTGGGAAACCTTGTGTCCTCCATCCATGTGGATGTTTCTTTGACACGCACCACCTACCTAAGCATTGCTGAGACCATGTCCAGCCTTTCATGGGAACGGTATTCCCTGCTGGCTGTGGCTCTTTCAGCAGATAATGCTTCAGGAATGGTTTGAGGAGCACAACAACGAGTTTGAGGTGTTGACTCGGCCTCCAAAATCCCCAGATCTCAGTCCAATCGAGCATCTGTGGGATGTGCTGAACAAACAAGTCCAATCCATGGAGGCCCTGCCTCGCAACTTACAGGACTTAAAGGATCTGCTGCTAACATCTTGGTGCCAGATACCACAGCACACCTTCAGGGGTCTAGAGGAGTCCATGCCTCGACGGGTCAGGGCTGTTTTGCCAGCAAAAGGGAGACCAAAACAATATTAATGTTATGCTTGATCAGTGTATATATGAGCCAAACCGAAGTCATGTTGTGCAACAAAATATGTATAAATACAAATGATATAAATACAAAATACAAAGCATATTTAACTATGTAAGTGTGTGTGAATGTAAGTGTTTCAGAAATAAGTGAGCGTTCTGTATATTTTTCCACAGGATCAATGTCAGGTAAGTGGGAGACAGAGAGAGCGAGAGAGTGTTCTGATGGAGAGCCTCTCCCTCTCTAATGATAGAGTAAATAAACCGAGGTGAAAGGAGGCTTGGTGCTCATGCGGGAAGAGTGTGTCATGTCACAGGGAATGAAATAAGAAAA
>CM042257.1:46382694-46482694 GCA_023566225.1 Romanogobio albipinnatus | reverse complement strand
GGTTGAATTTGTTCTAATCCTAAACGGAGAACTTGTTCGTATATGCGTTCACCTTTACTATTTCTCTCAGAAATGATGATGGTGTTGGTAAGTGCTCTGTGTATCCTTAAACAATTTTTTTACAACACCGGCAAAGATCGTTTACACTCATCTTCTTCTTCTAACGTGACTTATTCCAGCGTGCGCACAGACAGGGTTGCCAAGTTTTTACAGCAAAACTCGCCCAATTGCTACTCAAAACTAGCCAAAAACAAGCCCAATAGCTTTCTGCATTCTGTTCTTTTCTCTGACATTTAAGGGTAACATAGGCCTACAAAGAGTCTTTTAGGTCTAAAACAGTTTGGATAGTTGTTAAAACAGCGTTCCCACAGCTGGGTTAACTTCAAATTCAAGAACCTTTCAAGGACTTTCCAGGTCCAGGTCTGATATTCTATATGTCATATTTCTGTTTTGCATAAATCTGAAGAATATTCGGTACATCCTATACTGTATTCTAAAATGATCAGATATTAACCTTTGCATGGATTTTATTGAAAAGAGCTTAGGCTCATGTAACCAGTCTATTTTTGCAATATTTCACGGTGTCTGTGAAACGCTGAGGTACCGTATAGCTGACACTTGCATCCAGAGCCACCACGCGCTCCGCTCCTGCTTACTTTGACCCCATTCTACAAATCCACACCCCCACCAGAAGCCTTCGCTCAGCAAAGGAACGACGGCTTGTGGTCCCATCACAGAAGGGGAAAAAATCCCTTTCCAGAACATTTTCATTCAACGTTCCCAGCTGGTGGAACGATCTTCCCACACGTGAACACAATGGCAACGTACAACACAAAGTACCTCACGCGGGAAACACTTCACGTAACGCGTAAATGCAAGTAACAAACGTAAATCAAGCATAGTCCACGAAGTGTTGGCGAAATAACACATTATCGGACCGGAGAGAATAATATGGAATTTCTTCCAGAAAACTTCTTGCACAAAATAAATTCAAGCACTTTCAAGGACCTGTATGTATGTTTATTTTCAGTCATGTCGTTGTACACAGCCCTCTCTTTCTGCACAAGGGAAAGATGATTGTGTTGCTTCTTTACTGCTTCGGACTTTCTATCATCTGGAAGGTTTGCACTTCGTATCAGCTGCTCGTTATTGCTTTAGCACTGCTCTGTGCGCGGCCAGCCACCAGGGTTGCCAGATTTTCACAACAAAACCCACACAATTGCTACTCAAAACTAGCCCAAAACAAGCCCAATTTGGGGGGTAAAAAATTAGATTTTTGTGGCATGGTTGCCTACTAAAATTTGCATTCCCGGGGCTAAATATCACATAATTGGGGTCGCTTAAACCCGCGGACATGAAAAACAGCCCGCGGCAACAGTGTTGAAGTAGCTCAACCGCGGACTTGGCAACAGTGAGCCATGCTTCCCTTGGAGGGCGGGGGGAATTACAACAAAAGAAACACGCCTCTGCTGCATGCTAGAATCTCCAAAAAACAAGCCGATTTCAACCTCAAAGTGTATGCTTTTAAATATACCAATACTGCTATCTCAAACACGGAGAGGCTTCTTCGTGATCTCAACTAACAGATTCTGCAAAAAAGCGAAAATCACCAATTTTACATTTACATTTATGCATTTTTAGCAGACGCTTTTATCCAAAGCGACTTACAACTTGGGGAAACATGAAGCGATTGGTCATGAAGAGTCGAGAAGCGCAATAAGAGCCTGAAATCCTGAGACTGTGTACATTGCTCAGTGTAGCACAGGCTAGAGTAGGGAGGGAAGAAGGAAGAGAAAGAGGAAAGGAAATTTTATTTTTTTTATGAGGTTAAGTGCTCGCGGAAGAGCTGAGTTTTAAGTTGGCTTTTGAATGATGTCAATGATTCTGCGTTTCGGATGGCGTTGGGAAGATCGTTCCACCAGCTGGGAACGTTGAATGAAAATGTTCTGGAAAGGGATTTTTTCCCCTTCTGTGATGGGACCACAAGCCGTCGTTCCTTTGCTGAGCGAAGGCTTCTGGTGGGGGTGTGGATTTGTAGAATGGGGTCAAAGTAAGCAGGAGCGGAGCGCGTGGTGGCTCTGGATGCAAGTGTCAGCGCCTTAAACTTGATGCGAGCAGCGAGTGGGAGCCAGTGCAGGGAGATGAAGAGAGGTGTGACGTGGGTCCTTTTGGGCTCGTTGAAGACAAGACGTGCTGCTGCATTCTGGATCATTCGAAGTGTTTGGATCGCACAAGAGGGGAGTCCAACCAGAAGCGCATTGCAGTAGTCAAGTCTAGAAATAACCAGGGCCTGGACAAGAAGCTGAGCGAGCTGTCTTCGAAATGTGTTCTCTGAAGGACAGCTGGTCATCAAATGTAACTCCAAGATTTCTGACTGACTTTGATGGGGAAATCAAGGATGTACCTAACTGGATGGTGAAGTCATGTTGTATGGTGGGACTGGTGGGGAAGATGAGAAACTCAGTCTTCGCCAGGTTGAGCTGCAGGTGATGATTTCTCATCCATGCAGAGATGTCAGCCAGACAGCTGGAGATTCTGAAAAAAAAAAAACGGTTCTTTCTCATTTTGCTCGAAAGTTGTGCTGCCGACTTGTGTCACTGGTCTCCGTGACGGGTCACATTTGTCTAATTGGACTTCAGTCTCTAAACCTAAAAGTTACTGAGATATTGCGGTCTTTTTTGGCAGCTTTCCCATGTGACAACTAGCCCCGATAGCTTTGTGAACAGGTTGACCTTTCTTAAGAAAAAAGTGCCAGTACTTTTGGATATTCTAACTCCCCATTAACGTTAACTCCCCAACCTGTGTGTTTCCATATGTCGGGCTATGGAAGACATCCTGCGTCTCACTTTTGCACATATGCAGCCGACTGCAGCCATGGCGACTTCACGTCAACACAGACTCCACGTACCCCCCTCTGATTTTATGGTTTCTTTAATTAGAAAATGGCAATAAAGTCTGTCGCCAAGCCTGGGCGTGTTGAGAGTGTTGTAGGCCCATAAACTCCACTCGGTACTGGTCCGAGCTGCCTGTCTAAATGAGGGGAGAGGGGAGAGGGGGGAAACTCCAGAGGCTGCTTTTACCTTTTCACCTCTCTACCCAGATGAGGTCTCTATCTGGCTTCTAGGGGTCACCCGCCAGACCCTGTCGTCACAGCGATCTGTCCGCTCACACACACCTCATCCGCCCTTCACCCAACTCTCTGCTCATAATTACCCCTTCAAAAACATGCAGGACTCTGTCGCTTGACAGAGAAAGAGAGAAACTCTGTTTCATTTTTATTCCTTTTATCCACATTTATGTACATTTTCATGTCAGGATTGTTCTAAAATGTTTTCATAATCTCAGGCTCATTAGTAAGATTTCTGCAAAATGATGATGAAATGCATTTGAAAATAATGTAGCACTTACACTAGACCTGACCGATGGTGTTAAGAAAAGCAAACATGAGATAAAACGCATTTGCTGAAGCAGCCATGCCATTTTATTGAGATCTTTTATGGTGACTGGGGTTTCACGGGACTCGTACCCGAGCACTTCACGTCACAAGAGCAGTGCTGTAGCCTACCAGGTGAGCGACCGAGCAAGTTTACTACATCAGAAAAGACACACATAGAGCCGATTATGTGATGCAAATTTCAAAGTGTTAGTTTACAAATCATGCACTATGGCGAACCTTTTTTGGTCATAATATATGTAATAACGCTTATTTTTATTTTTTACACTTAATTTATTTTAAGGTAACGTACTTACACATTACTACATGTACTTACTATAGTAATAACTGTAAGTTATGCATAGTTACAAGTAACTAACCTTAAACCAAACCCTAATCCTAACGTAACTCTATAGTAAGTACATGTAGTTAATGAATATTACTCAGTACTTATTTGAGTAATGTAACTACTCCACCTTAAAATAAAGGATAACACTTTTAGTGTCTTTGTTACATTACATGTAGTTACTATAGTGATAACTGTAAAATGCAAAAGTAACTAACCCAAACCCGAACCATAACTCTATATTAAGTAGTTAATACTCAGTACTTATTCGAGTAATGTAACTACAATGTAACTACGCCACCTTAAAATAAAAGGTTACACTTTATTTTAAGGTGTCTGTTTTACAGTTTAATTATATATTTAAGTACTGAGTAATGTTAAGTAACTACTGTACTTAGGGTTTAGGGTTAGGGTCTGGTTTAGAGTTAGTTGCATGTAATTATGCATCATTTATAGTTATTACTATAGTAACTACTTGTAACATATGTAACAAGGACACTGTAAAATAAAGTGTTATCAAATAAAGGGTAACACTTTTAGTGTCATTGTTACATGTTACATGTAGTTACTATAGTAACAACTGTAAATGATGCATAGTTACAAGTAAATAACCCTAAACCAAACCCTAACAGTAACTCTATAGTAAGTACAGGTAGTTAATTAATATTATTTAGTACTTATTTGAGTAATTAAACTACAATGTAACTACTCCACCTTAAAATAATGGGTAACACTTTTTAGTGTCATTGTTACGTTACATGTAGTTACTATAGTAATAACCTGTAAAAAGCATAATTACAAGTAACTAACCCTAAACCAAACCCTAGCCCTAACTTTAACTCTATAATAAGTACTTAGTTATAAGTAATAAGTAAAGTAGTTCATTAATATTACTCAGTACTTATTTTAGTAATGTAACTACAATGTGCCTATGTCACCTTATAGAAGGTAACACTTTTGTACAGTGTTATTGTTACACAAGTTACATGTTACTATAGTAATAACTATAAATTAAGCATAATTACATGTAACTAACCCTAACTCTATAGTAAGTACATGTAGATAATTATTATTATTTAGTACTTATTTGAGTAATGAAACTACAATGTAACTACTCCACCTTAAAATAATTGGTAACACTTTTAGTGTCACTGTTACATATGTTATATGTACTTACTATAGTAATAACTGTAACTTATGCATAATTTCAAGTAACTAACCCAAACCCTAACCGTAACTCTATAGTAAGTACATGTAGTTAATGAATATTACTCAGTACTTATTTGAGTAATGTAACTACAATGTAACTACGCCACCTTAAAATAAAGGGTTACACTTTATTTTGGTTTAGAGTTAGTTACATGTAATTATGCATCATTTATAGTTATTACTATAGTAACTACTTGTAACATATGTAACAAGGACACTGTAAAATAAAGTGTTATCAAATAAAAACACTTTTAGTGTCATTGTTACACGTTACATGTAGTAACAAATGTAAATGATGCATAGTTACAAGTAACTAACTCTAAATCAAACCCAAATTCTACCCTAGTACATGTAGTTAATTAATATTACTACTATTATTATCATTATTAATATTAACCGTTGCTCTATAACTCAGTACTTTAAGTTATGTATTACAATGTAACCATGTCACCCTAAAATAAAGGGTAACACTTTTTAGTGTCATTTTTACAAACCAAACCATATAAGTATATGTAGTTATAAAAAAGAAAGTGCAACCTTATATAGCATTGTGCAAGGAACCAAGCAAACATAAATCTTTATTAATCAATAATATGCCGCTGTAATCATAATCTGTGTGAAAAAGAATAAAAGTCGTTGGTGTTTTATTGCCACCAGTGTTCATTTCAGATGGAAACCGCAGTGAATTATATGTATCGGTAGTTTTTTTTGTTGCAAACATGTAGCTGTAGTGGCACATTTTCTAATGAGCATAGGTTGCTTTTAACTCTTCTTTGACTGTAACAAAAAAGTGACTTTCCACAAAGACCTCAACAATCCGAACAGTCTAGCCAAAATATATACGAGGCACAGGAGGCACCTAATAGTGGATTCTGTGAACAGCTTGCTGCAATAACCAAGAGCGAATTCAACAACAAAATGTGGTCAGGATCAAATTAATTTCCACTTTCACCCTGCAAACATGCCAGTCACTCCGCCAGAGTTTGTTAGCAAAGACTGCACCAGACGGAGTCTATATGATCGGAACAGTTTGCTACCAGAGTGTAATATTACAGTTCTTAGCAAGTGGGGTTGCTGGAGAAAGGTTTGCGGATTTGGTTTTGAGCTTAATTAAAGGGAAACGACTGTTGCGACTGCACTGGCCGTGTGTTGCGGGAAACATTCGTTCGAGCCTCATAAGCCGTGGCACGTTTACAAGGAATCGATCATCTTTCCCACCTCAGACATGTTCCCAAGCATCAGCTCCAGAAACTTGAACATGATTTTCATGCTTTATATGAACCTCCAATGCCAGTGTGATCATTTTTTATTAAGAAAAAGGTTATGGAGCACATTCTAAAACCAGAATAATATGCAAGTGGTTTCCTGAGTTCCCCTCAAATTCATCCCCTCCCTCGTTCCTCCAGGTTTATTTTTGGAACAAGAGTCTATGACGTCAATGAGTCGGTTCTGAATCAGAAATAACACGTAGACAAAACTTTAAAGATTTCTAGTGTTACATAGGTGTGGATACTTGGTAAGGAAACAGTATTACTAATAACCAATGAAAAAGCGGAAAAGGAAAAGTCTGCATTTATGATTTTACAGCTGAAAGATGGATTTCAGTGAGGTGGAGTGTGACGCTATTAACGCAGGTTCATTTCTCCCCCTCGCTGTCAGGTCTATTTATGATCCGACCTAAATGTGCATGGATATTGCTCATTACTGCTCATTTTCAGTAATTATCCGTGAGTATTTTTTCTTTCCGTTTTCTTTTCCATATGGTGTATGGCTTGGCGCGAAACACTCAGAATATATAAGTAAAGGAAAGATAAGGGGACGTTTTTATTACTTGGCTATTTTTTAGACATTTCAACTATTTTAAAATGGGTGGAAAAATAAGTGAACTACTAAAATAAAGTAGTAACTTTTTAAGGGTGTTAGCAATTCAAAAACTGACCCTAAATACCAAACGTCGCAGGCGAAATATGTGTTACATTAATGATGGAACATCCTGTCTGGTTTGAGGGAAAATAACACTATAATTGGAATAACTAAAAAATCGGATATTAAAAGCATGAATGCATGATAAAATATTATTTAATATTGATTTTGCATTGAGAAAAGGCAGAAGGTTATTTTTGGACACCCCTTCCTTTTTCTGTGAATGGTACTATTGAACCGTCTTTAAGAGTACAGAGCACTGATAAAAAAAAAGAATCATTGAGGCATTGATTTTTTACAAATAAATCTTTATTTGTTACTTTACTTGGATATTTTGAGTAGCTCACTTAATTAGCATTTGTAGCAGAAACATATAACTATATATCGCATTTCTTATCCCGAGTAATCCAGACAAGGCTTTATAGACATGTGCATTTCCAGCATACTTTTTAAGTTCCCTTTCAGTTGGTCACGTTCGACTTACGTCGGAACTGACCGACGAATTGGGATCTGTCTTCAGAGACCAATCTACTTCGAGTGTATTAGAAACGAGCCAATTGTATTGGCATGCGGTCCACACACCGCTCCGCACCGCAGTGGAGTACCGCATATTGCTTTTAACATCGGAGCCGAACGGTCAGCTGTATCAAGCTGTTTCTGCAAAGAGTGTTTAAACTCGAGGAGGATCGCTCTCTTACCTGGGTACTGGTGTGGCCGCTGCAACATACACTTGTTCCGGTGTTGGTTGGCTGGGCGTTTCTCACACTCAAGAACATTTGAGGGCTTGCAATCGGACTGCTGTGAGCCGCGGTCATCTCCCGTGCTTCAGCACTTCTAAAAGAGCATTTCCTTCTAAAAAGAGCAACACGGCAGGTGTTATGAGGGCTGTTATGTGCCGGAAATGATAATGCTGAGTTTCACACTATAATAGTGTGTGCTCATGCTGAATCAGATTCAGAGTTGACAGCCATGCTTTCTGGGGTGGCTGCCCGGATGTGCATTGGAAAAGCAGTGTGGAACTATTTGGTGCCAAAATATGGAACTGCAAAAGAGCCATAATATGTATAAGTTTTTTCCCTCTCTCACTGCCCTCTGTCCTGCATGCACGAGGGTAGTCCCGACGCAGGGGTTATGCAGGAACTGCGTGTGGTGATGGACCTCGCTCTCCGGGTGACGGAAGTCACTGCACGCTCCCTGGGTCAGGCGATGTCCACACTAGTGGTCCAGGAAGCTGGGGCTAAACCTGGCAGATATACGTGAGCCCGACAAAATTCGGTTCCTCAACGCCCCTGTCTGTCAGACTGGCCTCTTCGGCGACGCCATCGAGAACTTCGCCCAGCAGTTCTTGGTGCCCCAGAAGTAGATGGAGGTGGTTCCTGCCCCGACGACCAGCTGCTGCCTCCATCCAGTCGCCGGCCGCAGTGCCTCCATCTGCTTGTCGCCGAGGGCGTCTCCCTGCGTCCGCCTCCGCCCCCGCCCCTGCTAAGCCAAGCAGCAGCCTCCACCCAGGCAGCAGGTGGCCGTGCGTAAGGGAGACACCCAACCCGTCCAGGGTCCCGTGAAGTCCGCTGGCAAGCACAAGGGCAAGCGGCCCTGAAACGGGCAGCCCAGCAAGAGGGCAACTGCTCAGGGAGACGGTGTCCACACCCCTCCCTCCCCTGGAGGAGGACCGGGGGGAGAATATTTTTCGGTTTCGGTCCTGCCACTGGCTCTCCGGAGTCCAGCGGTACCCACATTCTCAGAGCAGTTTTCTTCCTCCCTGGGCCCAGAGAGGCCTTGCCACTCCTGGCATCCCCTCTCTTCTTCGCCAGGGGGCGGTGTGAGGCTAGAGGACGCCCCGGGCCTTCTCTCCCACACACTGCCCCACCCTGGAACGGTCAGACAACACTCCGGGTCGCCTCCGGGCCATCCGGGTCGGGTCTGAATGTTTCACCTCGCTGCCCCGGGTACGTCTGTGGTGCCGTTGGTCCCGCTTGCACGGTCTCTGGGGGCCTGGCTAGCGCTCCCCAGGCCATCTCGCTGGCTCATCCGTACTATCAGACTTGGCTACGCGATTCAGTTCGCATACCGGCCTTCAAAGTACAGGGGCATCCTCTTCACCACTGTGCGGAGCAGCGATGCCCATGTCTTGCGGTCAGAGATCAATGTCCTACTGGTGAAGGACGCGGTCGAGCCGGTTCCTCCAGCCGATATGAAGTCGGGGTTCTACAGCCCCTACTTCATTGTACCCAAGAAAGGCGTGGGTTACGGCCAATCTTGGACCTGCGTGTTCTGAATTGGGCCCTGCACAAGCTTCCGTTCAGAATGCTAACGCAGAAAGGCCTTTTCGAAGATTGTTTTGCGCCGATCGACCTGAAGACGCGTACTTTCATGTCTCTATTCTCCCTCGACACAGACCGTTCCTACACTTGGAAGGCATATCAGTACAAAGTCTTGCCCTTCGGGCTGTCCCTGTCGCCCTGTGTCTTCACGAAAGTCGTGGAGGCAGCCATTGTTCCACTCCGAGAACGCGGCGTTCTCATCCTCAACTATCTCGACGACTGGCTTATACTCGCCCAGTCTCGAGAGCAGTTGTGCGAACACAGGGACCTGGTGCTCCGTCACCTCAGCCTGTTGGGCCTTCGGGTCAACCGAGAGACAAGTGTCCAGGCATGCCGTGGTCTTCACGGATGCCTCGTTCACGGGCTGGGGGGCCACGTACAACGGGCATGCAGTTTCGGGTCTGTGGACGGGGCCCCAGCTGCATTGGCATATCAATTGCCTCGAGCTTCAGGCGGTACGTCTTGTCCTGGCCCGGCTCAAGAAGGCGCTCCAGGGCCAACACGTACTGGTCCGTACTGACAGCTGTTGCGTACATCAACCGACAGGGTGGTCTACGCTCCCGTTGTGTGCTCCGGCTCACCAGTGAGCCTTCTAGCACAGACTCTGTGCAAGGTCAGGGAGGACGAGGAGCAGGTCTTGCTAGTTGCGCCCTACTGGCCCAACCGGACCTGGTTCGCCGAACTCACTCTCCTCACGACAGCCCTTCCCTGGCCGATTCCCCTGAGGAAGGACCTTCTTTCTCAGGGACGGGGCACCCTCTGGCACCCGAGTCCAGACCTCTGGAAACTCCATGTCTGGTCCCTGGATGGGACACGGAGGTTCTAGGTGGCCTACCACAAGCAGTGGTGGACACCATCACTTTGGCTAGAGCCCCCTCTACGAGGCGTCTCTATGCTTTGAAGTGGAACCTGTTCGTTGACTGGTGTTGTTCCCAGAGACTGCCATATGTTGCACTACCCTGCTAGGTTAGTCCTTATGAGTATTCCCCTCCTTCGGAGGATGTGGCTCCGCAGCGTTCCATTTCCCTGAGACGGGCACGCTTCCCAGCGTTATCCAGTAGTCACGCTGAGTGGGTCTTGCAGGAACAGCAGTGACTGACCTTCCCTGCTGGGAGCCCTGACTCCCACTCCAACATAGGAGTGGTCCAGCGAGCTCAGGCAGGGCGCTGGAAGGGCCGGCTTACCTGGTGTGTTGGTAGGGATCCCAATTCGTCGGTCAGTTCCGGCGTACGTCGAACGTGACCGACTGAAAGGGAACGTCTCGGTTACATATGTAACCCTCGTTCCCTGAAGGAGGGAACGGAGACGTACGTCCCATCGCCAGGGGCTGTACTTCCGCTGAAGGGCCGAGTCACTTCTTCGGCTCCTCAGTTGGAAAAGCAATATGCGGTACTCCACTTCCGTATTTATACCCGTGGTGCGGGGAGGTGTGTGGACAGCATGCCAATACAATTGGCTCGTTTCTAATACACTCGAAGTAGATTGGTCTCGGAAGACAGATCCCAATTCGTCGGTCAGTTCCGACGTACGTCTCCATTCCCACCTTCAGGGAACGAGACCGAGACGTTACATTTACAATATTTACTGCTGGATTTGGCTGATGCAATGAACCCTTTTCACATATTGCAACATAGTCACAGCAACATAAGTCTAGCAGTTTTTCTCATATTTCACATTTTAAGGTAGTCAGGCGTGACTGTTATTGTTTCAAGGATGTTTGTTGCTTCAATATCAATATTATATTTAAATGAACATTTTGTCACAACTTAATTTTATTGTGTGCAGTCTACTTACTGGGGGTAATTAGATTTCTAGTTCCCAGAATACTTTGCGTGACATTTAATTGGATGCGAAAATGTTGAATTGATTCATCTTCGTGTGTTTTTAAGCAAGATAAATTAAGTAAACAACTTGTTATTATTGTTTAATGTTCATTTTTTGTCATATTGGAGTTTTGGTGACGAGTTAAGCCTGACAATAGGCTGATGACAGTAGGCACTAAATGGCTTTTAGTTCTTTTAAATAGTCATAACTAGGGAAGTCATTTGAATGTATTAATTTGGTGCATTTAATTATTTTAAAAAATGTAATACAAAAATGAATCAAGCATGCATGTGATACCACACTGTAAAATCGAATTAGTTAGATTTCCTTAAAAAAAAGCATGCAAACCAATTGCCTTAAAAAAACGTAAAGTGAAATAGGAATAGTATGTTGTGCTGACAAATGCTTAGTTCACTTACACAAGAGTTCTACTAACCAAAAAAAGTACTGTAGAGAGTACTTGATCTTTCACTTTAGATTTACTCTGGACTTAGTATAGCTACCATTGTTGTTCCCATTTTTGTGTTTTGATACTGAATGTTGAAGTGTGTGTGTGACTCAAGCATGGTCAAATGTAAGATATTGTTACAAATATAGAGGGATTATATCAACCCAAATAAAAGTTTTACAAGGTGTTTATGATGTAAGTGTTAGCAATAAAATTGTAAACGATCATTATACGACATGAAGGGAAATATTACATAGGTTACTTTTAAAAGGTGACCTAATTTCTGACTAAATCATTAACTGTAGTTAATTATTCAGAAGCTATAGGTCAACTTTTAAAAGCAACCTATTTATTACTTTTCTTCCTTTAAAACCAAATAACTGTGATTTTTTGTTGTTGTTGCAATGCTGAACGTAAGGATTTGAGCGAGTTTGACAAGGGCCAAATTGTGACGGCTAGACGACTGGGTCAGAGCATCTCCAAAACTGCAGCTCTTGTGGGGTGTTCCCGGTCTGCAGTGGTCAGTGTCTATCAAAAGTGCTCCAAGGAAGGAACAGTGGAGAATCGGCCACAGGGTCATGGGCGGCCAAGGCTCATTGATGCACGTGGGGAGCGAAGGCTGGCCCGTTCAAACAGACGAGCTACTGGAGCTCAAATTGCTCAAGAAGTTAATGCTGGTTCTGATAGAAAGGTGTCAGAATACACAGTGCATCCACAGTGCGCCGCCACAAAGCATAAATGGTTCAGGAATGGTTTGAGGAGCAAAACAACGAGTTTGAAGTGTTGACTCAGCCTCCAAATTCCCAAGATCTCAATCCAATCGAGCATCCGTGAGATGTGCTGAACCAACAAGTCCGATCCATGGAGACCCCACCTCGCAACTTACAGGACTTAAAGGATCTGCTGCTAACATATTGGTGCCAGATACCACAGCACACCTTCAGGGGTCTAGTAGAGGCCATGCCTCGACGAGTCAGGGCTGTTTTGGCAGCAAAAGGGGTCAACACAATATAATGTTATGCCTGTGTGTGTGCAAGTTATAGCCTTTGAGACTCAAAAATACATGGAAAAATCACACTCATTACAGATCCAATATCAGTCCCAGTGAGTCAGGCTATGTTTACACTAGTTTTTAACGTTACCCTATTTGTCAACGCGCTCACACCGAATATCAACAAACACGTAAGTCCAAACATGAACGTGACAGCTCTATCTCAGCATCAGTCAAGAACTTCCTCTTTCCATTGTTGTTGTTCTATATTTAGCAGGCGACAGGCCTAACAGGCCCGTTAGACCTGCACAGAGACTCATTCACCTCTGCGCTCACTATAGGCCAGTGTGTTCAGGTACAGAGAATACTGTTCCTAAAACCGCTCTGAGAGGGAAACACGGGTCGAGTTTCACTGTTAAAGCTGCAGCGACTGTGTCACAGTGCAGTCTGTGGTTTCTGCCAGGGCACGAGGTCTGTCTGGGACTAAGTATTATGATAGCCACGTCAAGTGCTGAACGATATAGCTCTCTTTTAGCTCCAGGTAACAACTCTAAAAGAGGCTGTGTTCTCAACGGCTGTGGTAATGCATGTCAAATAAAGCTACAAACCCAACTGGCCCTGGGGCAAAAGAAGACAGACGGGGAAATAGTGCGACAAAATGATGTGACAATAAAGAGCATTCATCTTTGTGGTATCAGCTTTTTAAAGAAAAATATATAGTACATAAGATACAGTTCCATGACCATTGAGAGCGCAATGGTGTTTAGGTGCTTATTAATAGTCCAAGTTTGATATATTGGATTCTCTATTCTCTTCTCCATGCAATAATGAATGAGAACCAGACAGCGAAAACGAAATCCCCATCAAAATATCATAAAAGCATCATAAAAGTGGTCCACAAGATCTGAGCGCTATATTCCAGGTCTTCCAAGGACATACAAAAGATTTGTGTATGAAGCTGTTCGTGAGTGTGATCTTGTAACTCTTTCCCCACCATTGATGGAAATTCATATGGTAGGGGGCGCTATTATACATCTTCTGAAAGAGTACTGAATCTCCTGATCGAAACACATGCAAAGAAGAAGCAGAAACAAGTAATAGCATATGTAAGCAGATGCATATGTTAAATTACACGATCATCCACATTAAACAGCATATAAATCAAAACTGCATAATGTTATTTTTTGATATGTCGACCCAGTACGAGCTATAGGACTGTGAAGCTTGGGGTGTTGATGACTTCTGGTTAACACAAAAACTACCATTGGGTTGTTACGTCTGACCCAGGATCTAGGGGGAAAAAAAACTATACCCAAACACTGGGTTGTTACATCTGACCCAGGATCTGGGAAACACAAAAACTACCCAAACACTGGGTTGTTACGCCTGACCCAGGTTCTGGGTAACACAAAAACTACCCAAACACTGGGTTGTTACATCTGACCCAGGATCTGGGTAACACAAAAACTACCCAAACACTGGGTTGTTACGTCTGACCCAGGATCTGAGTAACACAAAAACTACCCAAACACTGGGTTGTTACGCCTGACCCAGGTTCTGGGTAACACAAAAACTACCCAAACACTGGGTTGTTACATCTGACCCAGGATCTGGGTAACACAAAAACTACCCAAACACTGGGTTGTTACGTCTGACCCAGGATCTGGGTAACACAAATACTACCCAAACACTGGGTTGTTACGCCTGACCCAGGATCTGGGTAACTCAAAAACTACACAAACACAGGGTTGTTACGTCTGACCCAGGATCTGAGTAACACAAAAACTACCCAAACACTGGGTTGTTACGTCTGACCCAGGATCTGAGTAACACAAAAACTACACAAACACTGGGTTGTTACGCCTGACCCAGGATCTGAGTAACACAAAAACTACCCAAACACTGGGTTGTTACGTCTGACCCAGGATCTGAGTAACACAAAAACTACCCAAACACTGGGTTGTTACGTCTGACCCAGGATCTGAGTAACACAAAAACTACCCAAACACTGGGTTGTTACATCTGACCCAGGATCTGGGTAACACAAAAACTACCCAAACACTGGGTTGTTACGTCTGACCCAGGATCTGGGTAACACAAATACTACCCAAACACTGGGTTGTTACGCCTGACCCAGGATCTGGGTAACTCAAAAACTACACAAACACAGGGTTGTTACGTCTGACCCAGGATCTGAGTAACACAAAAACTACCCAAACACTGGGTTGTTACGTCTGACCCAGGATCTGAGTAACACAAAAACTACACAAACACTGGGTTGTTACGCCTGACCCAGGATCTGAGTAACACAAAAACTACCCAAACACTGGGTTGTTACGTCTGACCCAGGATCTGAGTAACACAAAAACTACCCAAACACTGGGTTGTTACGTCTGACCCAGGATCTGAGTAACACAAAAACTACCCAAACACTGGGTTGTTACGCCTGACCCAGGATCTGGGTAACACAAAAACTACCCAAACACTGGGTTGTTACATCTGACCCAGGATCTGGGTAACACAAAAACTACCCAAACACTGGGTTGTTACGCCTGACCCAGGTTCTGGGTAACACAAAAACTACCCAAACACTGGGTTGTTACATCTGACCCAGGATCTGGGTAACACAAAAACTACCCAAACACTGGGTTGTTACGTCTGACCCAGGATATGGGTAACACAAAAACTACCCAAACACTGGGTTGTTACATCTGACCCAGGATCTGGGTAACACAAAAACTACCCAAACACTGGGTTGTAACGTCTGACCCAGGATCTGAGTAACACAAAAACTACACAAACACTGGGTTGTTACGTCTGACCCAGGATCTGAGTAACACAAAAACTACCCAAACACTGGGTTGTTACGTCTGACCCAGGATCTGGGTAACACAAAAACTACCCAAACACTGGGTTGTTACGGCTGACCCAGGTTCTGGGTAACACAAAAACTACCCAAACACTGGGTTGTTACATCTGACCCAGGATCTGGGTAACACAAAAACTACCCAAACACTGGGTTGTTACGTCTGACCCAGGATCTGGGTAACACAAAAACTACCCAAACACTGGGTTGTTACATCTGACCCAGGATCTGAGTAACACAAAAATTACCCAAACACTGGGTTGTTACGTCTGACCCAGGATCTGAGTAACACAAAAACTACCCAAACACTGGGTTGTTTCGTCTGACCCAGGATCTGGGTAACACAAAAACTACACAAACACTGGGTTGTTACGTCTGACCCAGGATCTGGGTAACACAAAAACTACCCAAACACTGGGTTGTTTCGTCTGACCCAGGATCTGAGTAACACAAAAACTAATCAAACACTGAAAAAATAACCTGGCCAGAAATGACCCCAAAAGCTCAAATCTGGTAGGAAAAATAATCTTTTTTTTTTTTTTTTTTTTTTTTTTGCGTGTAGCGGACAAGCCTTACAGTATAGATTGCTTTAATGAGCTCTTATAAGACTTTAATATCATTTATGAAGCTTTAAAGGCTCCAGTCCCCATTCATTGTAGACCAGTGTTGCACAGAAGTGGAACATGTATGAGTGTCAATAAACGATGATATAATATTTTTATTTTGTGGGTGAATGATGCTTTTAAGGTGCCCGTGCATTCATGGGCAGCATCTTCAGTGTTTTGAAGAGTTTATAATAGAGTGTTTTATGGCAAATTTGTGGGAAAGAGGATTAAGATGCCATGGTGACCTTCATAAGATTATAAATAAGTCAAGAAAAATACACATAACTCAGCATAGAGCACTCAAACGTAAGTCCAACTAGTATTAAGCATGATGGAAAGTCTATGCAATGAAATAAATGGGATTTTGATTTCAATATTTTCCTAATACTCCACATACATCCTGGCTTGTCGTATTATCAGTGCTGCTGTTTTGGAGAGTGCTTGGATCTTGGGGGTTCTTGACTGTATGGGGGGTTTGTTCTCTCTGTTTGCTTTGCCGTCACTGGAGTGGCAAGAAGATGGATGTGCCTCGCGGACCCTGCCACAGAAAGCACACCACCAAGAGCGCCTGACTCCAAACCTGTTCTCCACCAAGCCACCTTGTAGACTAAGTGCAATTCCCAAAGCCAACACCTCTTGCCTCATGCCCAAGATCAGGGCTGGCAAGCAGACCTCAACCATCATTTATGCGCGCCCTTGGAACCAACTGTTCCCAGATCTGTCCAGTCTCATTTAGACCCGGGCATCACCGGTCACAATGGGAGGCATGGAAAACAGTGAAAGTAAACATGTCTCCGCGCATGTAAACCCCATCATTCTAAATTCATTCAAATAATGACCTCTATTTCTCAAGTGGACTTTGGAAAATTGCAAACAGCCGTTTTGCATTGAAGACCACATTGCTGCTGCCATCGTGAATGGAGAAAGAGGCAAACGCTGCTTCACACAGGTCATGGAAAACATGGAAATTTCTCACTTGTCAGAGACACAGAGTGTACAAACACTAGCATCATGCCGTATAGCTGCCTGTGGACATTTACAATGTGGGAGAGGAATAAAAAGACTATCTACAAGAGTTCGTATATTACCTTTTGTGATGGTGTAGTGGTTAAGGTCCTGGTCTAGAAGTCAGAAGGATGTTGTTTTAATCCCAGCTGGAAGTGAGCCATGAGACATGGTGTCCTTCAACAATTCTATTCAATATTTTATATTTACTCATGGGATAACATTAATAAAAGCTAATGAAAAAGTTCATTAATGAAAATAATAGGTTGTTTCATTATAAATAAATAAATAAAACATTACAATTATATGGTTATTATTTCTATTTGAAAACTGATGCAGAGACCACAGTGTGTACTATGGGTGGCTTGGTAGATAAGTAATGAAGGACAAACATTTGAAGTGTCCAACCAAACGTTTTCCCTGTGTTGGATCGCTCTGCAGAATACAGGCCTCTTGTGTAGATGTGTTGCCACCTCCCTAGCTCAAAATAAACATCAGTGGTGGGAATGTTTAGATGGCGCTCGACCTGATGGTAGTCTCCTGTTCATGCTCTGTGTTTAATGTGCCGGTTACATGGCCAATTTGATCTACATGAGAGCTTGCGGTGAGTTGGTGTGCACAACACGGCTACACAAAAAACAGAGCTCAGGGAATGAAGCTGATCAGACTGGTGTCCGTTTATGGATCACCCCCCGTTTTAAAACACTTCGCTACAACCATTACTTAAGCACAGATATAAGAGAGCGCTTGGTGAAACTTTCTAATGAATCACATAAATATGAGACGTGTTCTCTGGAGTGACCAATCACACTTTTCTGTCTGGCAATCCCATGGACGAGTCTGGGTTTGGCGCTTGCCTGACTGCATTGTTCCAAGTGTAAAGTTTGGTTATGGGGTGGGGTTGTTTTTCAGGGGTTGGGATTGGCCCCTTAGTTCCAGTGAAAGGAACTCTTAATGCTTCAGTATACCAAGACATTTTGGACAATTTCATGCTCCCAACTTTGTGGGAACAGTTTGGGGACGGCCCCTTCCTGTCCCAACATGACTGCGCTCCAGTGCACAAAGCGTTGGTCCATAAAGACATGGATGAGTGAGTTTGGTGTGGAGGAACTGGACTGGCCTGCACAGAGTCCTGACCTCAACCCGATAGAACACCTTTAGGATGAATTAGAGCGGAGACTGAGAGCCAGGCCTTCTCGTCCAACATCAGTGCCTGACCTCACAAATGCGCTTCTAGAAGAATGGTCCATAAACACACTCCTAAACCTTGTGGAAAGCCTTCCCAGAAGAGTTGGAGCTGTTAGAGCTGCAAAGGGTGGGCAAACTCCATGGCTGCATCCAAAACCTTGCAAATGCTGCCTTCGGAGGATACATTTCAAGGCAGGAAGGCACAGAGGCACGTCCGAATCTAATGTTAGCTTCACTTTCTGTCTCCTGAGAGCCCTTCATCTGATCGATTTTTGAAGGCAGCATATAGTATGTATCCTTCGCTGTCTTTGATATCCCCCAATCCTGTGCTTTCCATTCTGTGACAGTTGAGCTGGATGGCGTCCGAAAGTTGCCTTTGTGTGTAAATGTATGTTTTCTTATCAACATTTTCCACTTCTGATGTCATTTCTAGCGAGAAATCACTAATGTAGTAATTAAATATGTGTTTAGTTCTCAGCAAAGCTCTCTCTATTTTGCTGTAAATCATTAAACCGTTACACTGCCTAAGAAGTCTGTCCGAAATCAGTTTGGTGAGGTGCCTTCATGAACAAACACTGCCTTACAAGCCATTGTCTGATAAGGCAGCGAGGCAACGAGTCAGCAGCCTACACTCTAAAAAATGCTATTTTTAACCCAGCATTTTTTAGAGTGTAGGTTTTCGGACACAGCCCATATTAAACCCTACGGATTAAGAATGGGATGTCATTAAAGTGCATGTGCATGCAAAGGCTGGCGTCCCAAAACGTTTGGCTATATAATGTCGTATTTATTACGGTAGATATCAGAATTGTGTGCAATATACGTATCAAAATTGAAAATAGATAAATAATTCAACTGCCCATTTTCTTAACCAATCCTTACGTTAAGAAAACCACTAGTATTCATTTAGTAGTATCATGACTAATGCTGTGTTCACACCAAAAGCGAATAGAGCGTCAGGAGCGAGTGATTTCAATGTTAAGTCAATGGAAAGGCGCGTAACGCGCGTCTGGAGGTCCTGCGGCGCGATAGACGCATTTCGCATGGCGTGATGGACGCGATTCCGCCTCATTCACGCGTCCAGTTCATGCGAATGACGCAAATTGGACGCGAATTGAGCATCTTGCGTGATACGCGCGTTACACACGAGTTGAAAAATCTGAACTTTGCCGTCAATTCGCGCCGCGTTAACCAATCAGGAGCCTGCTCGCTGCTGTCACGTGGTAAAGTGACGTGATGAGAAACCATGCATAATTTAAAAATACTACTATTGTGTCACAAAATGAGGTTTTAAGCAGGGCTTAAAAACGGAAAAAAATATCAATTGGTTCACTCCGAGCAGAATCGATATTATAGCGTTTCGGTTTTTGCGTTCCTCAATAAACATTACTGTTCCGAAAACGGTTTGATATGAAAAAATACCGGTTAATAACGTTATTTAATTAAGCCTATACTTTAAACAAATATGTATACATTTTAAACAAATATGTATAAATAGACTTATTTTCACTCAATAATAATATAACACATGGTAATTAAACTTGAATATTTATTTAATAACATTTTTAAAACCAGAAATACATGCATTAATTACAAGGCATAAACAGCGGACCTGTTTTAATGGAGCGTTAGACAATCGAAAGTGGCCTCTAATGCCGAATTATTTTCAGAAGAGTGATAACATTCTTTGTACATAACTTTTTTTCAACACGACTTGTTTTAAAAAATGCATGAATAAAGAATAAATAAACTGGATAACCATTGCTCTTTTAATGCACCGTCAACTGCTAATTTCAAAGCAAACACTGCGCAACACGTTCTTGCATCACATAATCAAATTCAGTCAGCTAATAAAGCTTGCATTTAATGCAATATAACATACCATTTAATACGAAGCATCAACCGTCTATATAGAAAACATTGTCCTGTCCTGTATTGGCAATCTGAAAGACTATAGGAAAAATGTTTGATAGATGCTATAGCCTACTTGGATAGGCTTAAACGGAATCCATAAACTATCCTAAATCAGTCTATTTGAGCTTAAAGTCCGTACTGCTTATTTAAACGTTCGAAAAGAATGTCCTCCAATACCTGCACATTCATTGTAGACCTCAGCGGGGAAAGAAATGTACTTGAGGCATGAAAATGCGCGCTCACACTGACTTGCGTTACCGGTAGATTCATAGATGATGGTGCGCGGGCATTTCACTCACGCTTGATCCGTCAACGTCACATGCTGTACTACTCATTTCAAGATTGGTCACTGCAAAATTAAAATATTAAAGAGAACGATAAAATAACGTTATTAACCGGTTAATGGTCATTTCAAATTAACGTTTCTGTTCAGAACGATTCAAATTGATTTTGATTTTGTTTCCGTTTTTGTTCCTCTTAAAATTTCGTTCGTTTCCGGTTTTCGTTTTCGTTCCTTGAAACGGTTCAGAGCCCTGGTTTTAAGACTTTTTCAGGTGAGAATGTAGTTGTTTAAAGCTCAAATCTGTGGTTTATTTATAAAGAGAGCGCCTATTTAAAAAAAATGATCTTGTGTTTTTGGAGTTGTGAGCTCCAGGCGATCAGCGGGCGCTCAGCGCTCATTAACCCCGGCGAGAGCAGCCTTTCCTCGGCCAGTCCTTCTGACGTCTGCCGCTGGCTCTGATGTCCTGTAGTGGTTCGTCTTGTGTGGATCTAACGGCCGATCTTTGGTGTCATGAATCTATCATTTGTTGTCTGCCAAATCGTTTTGACTGAGGGCAAAGAGATTTTTTAGGATATTTAAATATACATGCAGTGAAGATAATGTAGGAGTTGCCTGGACCACATTTGTGTGGCTATTAATGTTTAATATATATGTTTTATGAAAATGAAAAGAGGCAGAGTGGTGTTTTATGACATATTTCTCCTGGAGCGCCTTGAACGGCGTCTATTTTGCTTCAAACGCTCAATTTATTCGCGCGTCCAATTCGCTGTGTATGTGCGAATGGATTCAAAATGTTCAAGCGTCCAACTAGACGCGATTTTGACGCTCTATTCGCGTTTGGTGTGAACGCAGCATAAGAGCTTTTTTCACGTTTTTATTGCAGCTGGTTGATGCTGAACTACACAGGCTCCGCCCACTCTGAGAATCCTGTCCTACAGACTTACCTAATTACTAATAACCAGCTTTCAGTGAAGGGACGGCAGTTGTCTGCTGAAGTGTGAGGCCAGTTCAACCCAACAAGGCTACTGTATTTCATGCCGGAAATGGACATTAATATTCAGAGCCCTGCACAGTCTCTCTGGCTCTCAAGAGTCCCCCGCACACTCCTCCTCTCACAACACACACACACACAGAGCAGCCTGACATTGATTACCGGCCGTCCACTCGGCTCCCTCTCTCCTGCTGCTAAGGCTCATGGGACGGGAAACTTTAGGAACTATTAGTGGTTTCTTAAGGCCCGCGCTCTCTTATTAGAATTGGCGCCGCTTCTCCCGTCTTTCACTGCCGGTCTTTCTCAGGTTTGCAGTAGCCGGCTGATCCTCCCTGGAGATGGACGCTACATGTTGGCTCAATCAAGCCGGGGCGTATAGATTT
This sequence comes from Romanogobio albipinnatus, assembly GCA_023566225.1. NCBI lineage: Eukaryota > Metazoa > Chordata > Actinopteri > Cypriniformes > Gobionidae > Romanogobio > Romanogobio albipinnatus. The sequence goes on along the minus strand of CM042257.1, from coordinate 46,460,964 downwards.
ACACCAGTCATGCTATACTACTGTCCAATCTACTGGGAGGAGAGCCGGCCGACTAGTGAAACACTACACAATAACAGTTTTATCCAATGAACGTTTACTTTCATTAGCTTCAAATCAACTGCAAGCACTTAAGAGATGTTAGCTATTCAATCCATGCAACAAAATATTCAGTAAACACGTTATGAGCAATCCATTATGAACGATGTCGCTAATATTCAAAGCTATTTTTGAACAGAAATGCATGTTCCAATAGATATTTGAAACGTTATATTTTCATTGTCATTACTTGAGCCTTCTGGTGACATGAATTTTGAGTCTAAAACTAAACTGACATATTATTTCCATACTTGTTTGATTAATGCTTATGCTTTTGCATACTGTAAAAAAGGGGGTAACACTTTACTTAAAGCCTTTATTTATTATGCATTATAAATGTATAATGTACATTATAATGCGTTACATTTGAAGATGCACTGTCACATCTGAAATTGTGTGTTTTTAATGCATACTTTCTGAAAGTGTGTTAAATGTATTATTACTGTGGTTACAATGCATTACAAGGCATAATTAATGAATTCAAATATAATTTTATAATGCATTATATATAAAGGCTTTAAGTAAAGTGTACATTTTACAAGAACATACTATTTCAGTCTTTCTGATTCAAAATGTCACACTTAATTCAAAGTTCTTGCAATTTTCTGAGTGAAAAATTGTTCCAAAGTAAATCCTACGCAATTTTTCTAATATTTGATTTCATGACAGGTTTGAAATATGTCATTTTGGAGAGAGAGATAAAAGTAGGTTGGGTCATTTAGTCTTTTTTCCCCCCTGTTAATAAATGAATGTTTCAAATACTCTTAACATCAAGTCTACACCTTCGCTCTTTCTCGTCCAGTAAAAACCCACAGTCAATTCCATGTGACTCCGCCATGAGTGCCAGCAACAAATGTCCATTAAAATCCTAATCGAAATGATTTATGGCGCCACTGCTACAGATAATTTCCAAATCCTGATATGTTCAACAGGTGCAGGTTTTGTTTTCTCATGCTGACCCCTCAATGTGTTTCTGCACATCATTGATTTTTGTCATGCTTCTGATTCGGGATGACTCTATGACAACATCATCGGGTCCGCCCAGCCTGGCTCTGGAATTCATATTTATAAGTGATTAATACAAAAACAGCTGTTCGTCATATAATACCTGATTTAATGCAGGGCACGGATTCAAAAGGCTGGTAAGGGGATTGTATTACAAATGTACTGCGGCCCATGGGAGCGAGGATGATTTAGGAGAGAGCGCATCATCATTGGCAGGTAAGCATTAATCTACAAGCCACATGCAAATTCGCTGAGTGGGGGGAACGCCGGTTATAATAAGTCACACGAAAAAAGGCTTCAAACTGTCTGCAGATTCTGCAGGGAGGCTCTGATTTATTTTTCGGGGACAGATTGCTCAACTTCACTGTAAACACAGATTCTTTACAGAACATTTAGAGCGGATGTTTTATATGCCATTGCATGCCAAATAGCAAGGTGTTTGCAGAGTCAGCGGCAGGACATTAAGGCATTTGGATTTTTAGAGTGAGCACACATTTGACACATTAACTAAATGTAATGCTGCTAAAATGACTGGTTGTGCTGTATCGTCCGTCGCTGTATAAAGGACAGAGTGTTTCACAGCTGCTGGACTTCCATAACCCTATGCCAAACATGCAAAAGAAATGTGTACATTATATTAACATATGTGTGCATTATATATATATATATATATATATATATATATATATATATATATATATATATATATATATATATATATATATATATATATATATATATATATATATATATATATATATATATATATATATGTAATATATATAATATAATTGTAATATATATAATTGTGCTATATAGCACTAAAAGTGGTTCTTTGGTTCGTAATCATAGGGGAACCACTTTAAGTGCTGTATAGCACCAAATCTTGGTGCTTCAGTGGTTCTTCAGCGGTTATTTGGGATGATTGAGGTGCTATATAGCACCGCTACCATATACAGAACCTGCTAATATATGGTGCTATATAGCACGGCTATATACAGAACCTGCTAATATATGGTGCTATATAGCACTGCTACCATATACAGAACCTGCTAATATATGGTGCTATATAGCACCGCTACCATATACAGAACCTGCTAATATATGGTGCTATATAGCACTGCTACCATATACAGAACCTGCTAATATATGGTGCTATATAGCACTGCTACCATATACAGAACCTGCTAATATATGGTGCTATATAGCACTGCTACCATATACAGAACCTGTTAAGATATGGTGCTATATAGCACCAAAAGTGGTTCCCCTATGATTACGAGCTAAGATCCTCTTTTAGTGAAGTGAAGTGACGTGCCGGCCAAGTATGGTGACCCATACTTGGAATTTGTGCTCTGCATTTAACCCATCCAAGTGCACTCACACAGTAGTGAACACACACACATCATGAACACACACCCGGAGCAGTGGGCATATGGGCAGCCGGAGCAGTGGGCAGCCATATTGCTGTGGCGCCCAGGGAGCAGTTGGGGGTTCGGTGCCTCGCTTAAGGCTCTCACCTCAGTCGTGGTATTGAGGGTGGAGGACGGCGCTGGTTATTCACTCCCCCCACTGACAATTCCTGCCGGACCTGAGACTCGAACCCACAACCTTCAGGTTACAAGTCCGACTCTCTAACCATTAGGCCACGACTGCACCATATAGCACCATTTTTTTGAGTGTGTGTGTGTATATGTATGTGTGTGTGTGTGTGTATATATATATATATTATTATTTTATTTTTTTTGTTTTTTTTAGCTAGTTGCCAAGGCAAAACGTTTTTATTTTCATTTAGTTAAAGTTAAAGTAAATTAACTAAAATTAGATAAAATAAAAAGTTATAAAAAATTCAAGTGAACTTTCTTTGTGTCATCATTGCAAACATCATTGAATAATTTTCCTGTTGATAAAGCTGCTTTGAAACAGTCTGTATTGTATAAGGTGCTATATAAATAAAAGTGACTTGACTTGACAAATAAGACCTGTAGGTGTGCATTTTTTAAGCCCTTTGTAGGCAGCAGAAGAGTTTAGTGTTTAGTTTCAAAGTCATCTTTGGATTCTCTCCTTTCCTCAGAAGAGACATTCGCTGACCTGAATCTTCACCTCAGAGTAAATTATGCCTGCAGTCAGGTAAGAGATTTCTGAAGATCTCTGCCAAGCCACAAAGAGCACATGAAGTAGATGCTCTTGCTCCCAATGGTCCGTACTGCTGCCTCTGCATGTATCTCTTTTATCTGACGACTCAAATCTAAATATTGTTCTTGAGGAAACTTTGAACGCTCTTTAGTTTTCAAACGATCCACTGAAGAACTCTCTGTCTTGCAGATATTAACTCATTCCTCTGGAGTTCGATGAGTAATTTTTCAGAAATACTGTCCTCTATGGCATCTCTGGAGAACATAATCTCTTTCATGGGTAATCCTTGGAAAGTGGTCCATATATATATATATATATATATATATATATATATATATATATATATATATATATATATATATATATGCATCTGTGTGTATTTATATATCGCTCATCCATGTTTTTATGGACCGACGATTTTGTGCACTGGTCAGTCATGTTGGAACAGGAAGGGGCAGTCCCCAAACTGTTCCCACAAATTTGGGAGCATGAAATTGTCCAAAATGTCTTGGTGAAGCATTAAGTGTTCCTTTCACTGGAACTAAGGGGCCACGCCCAACCTCTCAAAAACACCCCACACCATAAACTTGGCACAATGCAGTCAGGCAAGTCCCGTTCTCCTGGCAACCGCCAAACCCAGACTCGCCCATGGGATTGCCAGACAGAGAAGCGTGATTGGTCACTCCAGAGAACACGTCTCCACTGCTCTAGAGTCCAGTGGCGGCACACTTTACCCCACTGCATCCCACGCTTTGCATTGCACTTGGAGATGTCAGGCTTGGATGAGCTGCTCGACCATGGAAACCCATTCCATGAAGCTCTACACACTGTTCTTGAGCTCATCTGAAGGCCACAGAAGTTTGGAGGTCTGGAGCTCTTGACTCTGCAGAAAGTTGGCGACTTCTGCGCATTGTGACCCTCAGCATGCGCTGACCCCGCTCTGTGATTTTACGTGGCCTACCACTTCATGACTGAGTTGCTGTTGTTCCCAATTCCCAAACAGTTGAGCGTGGAATATTTAGTAGTGAGGAAATTTCACGAATGGACTTATTGCACAGGTGGCCACCGATCACGGCCCCACGCTTGAGTTCTCTGAGCTCCTGAGAGCGGCCCATTCTCTCACTAATGTGTGTAGAAGCGTCTGCAGGCCTAGTGCTTGATTTATAAACCTGTTAATTTTTAACTAAAATAAAAATGAAAAATGAAAATATAGAATTATTTTTAAATTTCGTATTACTTTGTTGTTCATTTTTTGTTTTGTTTTTTAAACAAGTATTTGACGTTGAGGGATACCGAGCATGCAGGGAAGAGGATTGAGTGCTCAGGGGAATGACCCTTTAACCACATTACAAGCACTGATGACTGCAGCGGCTGGAGACTGCATGGGATTCCTATCAGAGAACCTCCGAGGCCCTCCAACATTAAAGAAATTCCCATATGAAGAGAGTGCAGACAGGTCTAGGGGAAATGATTGCCTATCTAGGACCATTTGTAAGTATGAATCAACAGCTTCCTGGCCTCACCTCACCCTCACTATTCCAGTGTACTTCCTCTCATGAATTAAACACTGAGACTCAAGTCATTTTTAGGAGGTTCTTGGTGCCGAATCCTGTGCTGCAGGGCTTCAAATGGTTTGTAAATCACAGTCAGTTGATGTGTGATTGCCGTGATGTGTTTGTCCAGCGGGTGAACTTGATCACATAGAGCAGGTGCTTTCACTCGACAGCCTTTTACTATTGCAGTGCTGGGTAGATCACTTACAAACTGTAGTCCATTACTGAATACAAATTACATGATGAAAATTTGAGTTAGTAATTACATTACACATTTTAGGTTAAATAATTGGACTACTTTTTGATTACTTTTAGATTACTCCTTCTTGACAGTTTAGTCACTGGTTTGATTTACTGACACACAGACAAAGACCATCTGACTGTACATGAATCATTACATATCAGAAATCACTGGTCTCAGATCAGGCATTAGAATTAACACGATTACTCACATGTTGTGGCGTTACTGTCGAGTCCATATCGTAAAAGTCTGTTTGCAAAGCCTGCACCGATATTGCGACTGATTTCCCAAAGAATCCACAGTGAAATGTAGCGAATACAAATAAATACTGTTCAACTGAGACATTCACATTGATGAAAATAAATCAGCACATTCCTAGCATTAGGATCCTTTGGAAGGTGATGTTATTTGTAGCCCATCCTGTATCGCTCTTCTCTCCTTGTCATCTCACTAACACTCCAGCGTGCGGGGCCAAAGTTGTAATGATGAAGTTCTTCTGCAGAGGTGGTCTTTCACCATCTATTTTAGGCTCATTCCACAACAGTCGTTCTCTGGGCTTGGTTACAATAAAAGCTGTTTTTGGACTAACAAAGAATTTTATCGTTCTGCGGTGCGATTCGCGCGAATGACACGGCGCGAATTGAGCGAAATGAGCATTTGACGCTTGATTCGCACGAATGGTGTTGAAAAACGGCTGAATTGAAAAATCTGAACTTTGGCGGATATTCGCGCCGCGTTAACCAATCAGGAGCTTGCTCTAGTAGTGACAACAATGAGGAGAAAATCTGTATATTAATATCTGGTTCAGACAATATGATTATCACTGTGATAACATTAAATGACATGAAACACAACCCAGTCTCTTTTTGTTAAATGCAAGTTTATGTATGATCAATAATACAAAAGTATAAGTAAAAGGTATAATAAGCTATACATGAAATAAAGCAAACAATTCAGTCAAACATTCAAAGTCAGAGCTAGTCGGCTACAACGGTAACGTAAAGTTAAATAGCCTAAAAATAAAAAAGTAATGAAACTTCACTTTGCCCTCAGCCTAAACGATTTGCCAGGGAACAAATTATAGATCCTTGAGACCAAAGATCGCCCGTTACATACACACAAGACGAATTATAGCTCGAGACACCACAGAGACATCAGAGCCAGCGGCAAATGTCTGAAGGACTAGCCGAGGAAAGGCTGCTCTCGCCGGGGTTAACGAGCGCTGAGCGCCGCTGATCCACTGGAGCTCACAACTCCGAAAACGCCAGATCAAATGTTCAAATAGGCACTCTCTTTATAAATAAACCACAGATTTGGGCTTTAAACAACTACATTATCACCTGAAAAAGTCTTAAAACTATGTTTTGTCACACATTAACTGTATTTTAACAAAAAAGACGTGTAAACACAGCCCATGTCCGCCATTTCTCAACGAGACGAGCCGGCCGGCAGAAGCTCCTCCCATGAAGCGGATTCACGTCTGTTGTGAAGTGAATGTCACGCGCGAATTAAGCGAGTAAACTCAAAATGTAATTTGCGTCCGGTGTGAACGCTACATAATATGTCAAAAGCTCAAGGAAAATTTGATTTCTCATGACCCATTTAAATTGCATTTGACTTTATCACTGTTTCTTCTACGGATGAAGATTTTTCTCTTGATCTTCCGTGCATTAACATTCCAGTTTAGATTGGATAATTTAGATCTTTCATGAACTTCCACATTTTCAGTCAACATCTTTTATGCATGCTGCTCTTCGCCAAGCATTTATGCAAACAACACATGACAACAAGGCTTTCAAAACCACGGAAACTCTGGAAACCTCAAAAGAAGAAAACAGCTCGCTCACATACTGAAATCATTTGCATTATTGATCTAGCCTGGGGAAAGTCTGAGAGATACTTTGACCTGTCGAATGCTGATGTGGGCTGGGTCATCGGAGATCTGTATCACGGGCAGGTAATGAACGCTAGGGCGTATTAACCAGGGTAAGCAAGACAGCTAGAGCTGACAGATGTGAGTGCAGTAGCATGAGTAAGCCATTAGCATGCTGGAGCTTTGCGTTGGAAGGCATGAGTTTTCAACCTCCAGGAGTCACGGTGCAAAGCTGGCCGGGCAACCCCAGGCATCTGGCCCGCGATTTTCCTTTCAGCTCTGTTGTAGTGACTCAGTCAAGGACTAATCAGCCAGACCACTATCGGCTGCATCTGTGGCGTTAGATGCGGTGGATGTCTGGCCCTATAGATCGGGAGTAAACATCCAGAGAATGAGCAGGAAGAGTAATCATGCCAGGGAAGCCCATTCCTCCCAATAACACTGGTTCTGCCTCCAGGGTCTCAGTGAAGAGAATGAAGTGAAATGACTTTTTTTTCCTTTCTGGGAGAATGTATCTTGAAAATTGGATCAAAAGTATTGGTCAAACTATGTACGTATGTTATGCTTTTCCATACGGTCTACATTGCTATCTCCCGCCTCATACATTTATTATTATTAATCAAATTGTTAAAATAAAATTGTTAAAATAAAATGTTATTAGTGATTAGTGAAGTATAATGCAGGATCTGAAAATGTATTACTACTTTCCTAGAAAAATAATAATACTATCAACATTATTATTATTATTAATTATATGGGATGTGTGATGAAAGAGAGATGTATACAAATATTATTATTACACATAAGAATTAAGCTCTTAACTCACTGACGCCCCAATCAGAAATCACGAGCGCGGCCAAATTAGTGGTGCATTTTTCCTGTCATGAAGATTGTGGCTCTGTCTCATAGTGGAGACAGTCTAATTGAGTAATGTGTAGTTACGAAGGGGCGTAATTTCAAATCTACGGGAAAATCAAAGCTTTGATCAGCTTCATGTAGCTGTGGGAAATGTGTACAGTATCCTTATGGCAATCACAACTTACTAAAATGCGTTTTGGCACTAGAGATAATAATAATAATAAAAGCCTAATTAAATAATAATAATAATAATAATAATAATAATAATAATAATAATAATCACCATCTTCATTATTATTATTATTATTATTATTATTATTATTATTATTATTATTATTATTATTATCATCATTATTAATTATATGGGATGTGTGATGGAAGAGAGTTGTATACAAATATTGTTATTACAAATAATAATAATAATAATAATAATAATAATAATAATAATAATAATAATAATAATAATAATAATAATAAATATAATTAAATAATGAGGATTATTATTATTATTATTATTATTATTATTATTATTATTATTATTATTATTATTATTTAATCAGTTTTATTATTATTATTATTATTATTATTATTATTATTATTATTATTATATGGAATGTGTGATGGAAGAGAGATGTATACAAATATTATTATTACAAATAATAATAATAATAATAATAATAATAATAATAATAATAATAATAAAATGAGGATTATTATTACTATTATTATTATTATTATTATTATTATTATTAAATTAGGCTTTATTATTATTATTATTAATTTTATTATTATTATTATTATTATTATTATTAATTGTATTATTATTATTATTATTATTATTATTATTATTATTATTATTATTATTTGCCAAAGTCTTCATCATACATTCTGTAATACAATGTCTCTAAATCTTTATATTTGCCCAAATCTTTGTGTTCCTATAGAAAAAGTTAACACTTTACATTAAAGTTTAATATGTTGACATGACTTAATACAATATTATTATGAATTAAGAATGAGCAACAGTTTTTGCAGCTTGTATTGCTCTCAAATAAGTAAATATTAATGTATAAATATACTATCGTTTATTGTTAATTTACGTTTGTTCATAATACCGTGTACAAAATGTATATATAGAAGAAATATTTGAACAATTGAAAATGAGCATGGGGACAAACATCTGGACAAACATCTGTTGCCACAGGGAAACCACAATCCATCATTATTAATGCAGTAGATGAATTACTACATAAAGATGCATCAATGGACCCAGATTGCACAATCATATTCCACAAAAAGCAAGAGTACTGGGATATCCTGCGGCTGCTGAAAGCATGCCACCATCACACACTGTCAGCCGGAGAGCTCTCAGTGACATGCCATGCAAAACATTATGAATATGTGTTTGCTGTATCTAGTGTATTGACTTCCCCACATGACACTCATTGACGACATTGGCGAAGCTCTCAGTCAAGGCCTAGAATTAAGCTCTTAACTCACTGACGCCCCAATCAGAAATCACGAGCGCGGCCAAATTAGTGGTGCATTTTTCCTGTCATGAAGATTGTGGCTCTGTCTCATAGTGGAGACAGTCTAATTGAGTAATGTGTAGTTACGAAGGGGCGTAATTTCAAATCTACGGGAAAATCAAAGCTTTGATCAGCTTCATGTAGCTGTGGGAAATGTGTACAGTATCCTTATGGCAATCACAACTTACTAAAATGCGTTTTGGCACCAGAGAAACGCACAGTGTAATATCACTGTTCAAAATAGTACTCGTTTTCTAACATGATATTTGCTGTGTATTTTCTTCTCTCCTCAAAACAGAGCATGCATGTGTTTGTATCCATGCAACTGAAGCAACGTCAGCGTGATCCGCCATGACCTTATCTGGCGGGAAACAGTTATACGTTTAGCGATAAACATGCTGTATAGCAGCGTTGGTTATTTGAATGTTGGTGAGAGCTCTGGCTCTGGCTGCGATTGGGTTATTAATGAACACAGACTCGAGCGCAGCTGGCTAGCGGCCCACAGTCGCTAACCTTTCACTCCCTCTGCCATACGGCCGGCATCTCTACCAATTATAAGCAATTGGTACGAGTTGTTTTCTCAGGGAGTGAAATTGCTGGTCCGTGAAAAAGAGGCCAGCAATAAAATGTAAATGCTTCCATTTGGACATCAGAGAAGGACGTGCGGCCAGGATTATGTGTGCAGATATAGGTGTGGATACGACTTAGATACACACATCCCAAACGCCCACCTACACTTGTAAAGTTTCATACTATGTGTAAAAACTTGTGAAATAAAGAGTGCAGTAATTAGCATGTTCATGCTTCTGGAAATATATGATGTACTATCCAAGATACTTACAATCGCAGCTCACATATTAAGAAGAAATGATCAAAACAAGCAGCTGTGAATACAAATCAAATGCTAACGTTGGCTCAGTGCAGTTCTCACATGAAAACTCAGATGAGTAAATTATTTAATACTTTACATTGCACTAAGTTATTTCATGTCGTTCTGTCACTGCCCTACAGTCACATCAGTGCATTTTATGCAGTCAAGTCTTCAAAACTCTTCTGCGGTGGATTCAGTCCCGTTCACACGGATCAAATATTCCATCTGCGATATGTTCTATTAGTTCATCTATGCACACCTGTATATCACTGCCAACTGTTGCATCTCACTTTGTCGGCGCTGTGATGGTAATACAGCATGTCAACCTAAAAACTGTAAGAACTTAACGACATTTTTATGCATTTGGTACTTCAATCTTGAAGTAGCTAGCCAGCTAGTTGGTTGGTTGGGCGGTTGGTGGATTGGTTGGTTGGTGGGTTGGTGGATTGGTTGGTGGGTTGGTGGATTGGTTGGGTGGTTTGTTGGGTTGGTGGGTTGGTGGATTGGTTGGTGGGTTGGTGGATTGGTTGGGTGGTTTGTTGGGTTGGTGGGTTGGTGGATTGGTGGGTGGTTTGTTGGGTTGGTTGTCAAGTCAAGTCAACTTTATTTATATAGTGCTTTTAACAATGGAGATTGTTTCAAAGCAGCTTCACAGTGTTAAGAATTTTATTCAGCCATATAGCCGTTCTGTAGAAAACAGTGATGTCATCAGTTTATTTCAATTATCATACAGTGACAATGTGTGCTTTAGATCAGTAATTAGATCAATAATTTAGTTTATATGGTTAATTTAGTTTAATAATTAAATTTATTTGGATATTTATTTGGTGGTTGTTTGTTGGGTTGGTAGGTTGGTGGATTGGTGGGTGGATTGTTGGGTTGGTAGGTTGGTGGATTGGTGGGTTGGTTGGTTGGATGGATGGTTGGTTGGTAGGTTGGTTGGTTGGATGGATGGATGGTTGGTTGGTTGGTAGGTTGGTTGGTTGGTGGGTTGGTTGGTTGGTGGGGTGGTGGGTTAGTGGATTGGTTGGTTGGTTGGTGGGGTGGTGGGTTAGTGGATTGGTGGGTTGGTTGGTTGGTGGATTGGTGGGTTGGTTGCTGGGTTGGTTGGTTGGTTGGTGGATTGCTGGGTTGCTGGATTGGTGGGTTGGTAGATTGGTGGGTTGGTTGGTTGGTGGATTGATGGGTTGCTGGGTTGGTGGATTTGTTGGGTTGGTTGGTTGTTTGGTTGGTTGGTGCATTGGTGGGTTGGGGGATTGGTGGGTGGTTTGTTGGGTTGGTTGGTTGGTTGGTGGATTGCTGGGTTGCTGGATTGGTGGGTTGGTAGATTGGTGGGTTGGTTGGTTGGTGGATTGATGGGTTGCTGGGTTGGTGGATTTGTTGGGTTGGTTGGTTGTTTGGTTGGTTGGTGCATTGGTGGGTTGGGGGATTGGTGGGTGGTTTGTTGGGTGGGTTGGTTGGTTGGTGGATTGGTGCGTTGGTGGATTGGTTGGTTGTTGGATTGGTGGGTTGTTTGTTGGGTTGGTTGGTTAGTTGGTTGGTGGGTTGTTGGGTTGGTTGATTGGTTGGTTGGTTGGTGAGTTGGTGGATTGGTGGGTTGCTGGGTTGGTGTATTGGTGGGTTGATGGATTGGTGGGTTGGTGTATTGGTGGGTTGGTTGGTTGGTGGATTGGTGGGTTGCTGGGTTGGTGGATTGGTGGGTTGGTGGATAGGTTGGTTGGTGGATTGATGGGTTGTTTGTTGGGTTGGTTGGTTGTTGGATTGGTGGGTTGGTGGATTGGTGAGTTGGTTGGTGGATTGGTGAGTTGGTTGGTGGGTTGGTTGGTTGGTTGGTGGATTGCTGGGTTGCTGGATTGGTGGGTTGGTAGATTGGTGGGTTGGTTGGTTGGTGGATTGATGGGTTGATGGGTTGCTGGGTTGGTGGATTGGTGGGTTGGTTGGTTGGTTGGTGCATTGGTGGGTTGGGGGATTGGTGGGTGGTTTGTTGGGTGGGTTGGTTGGTTGGTGGATTGGTGCGTTGGTGGATTGGTTGGTTGTTGGATTAGTGGGTTGGTGGATTGGTGGGTTGTTTGTTGGGTTGGTTGGTTAGTTGGTTGGTGGGTTGTTGGGTTGGTTGATTGGTTGGTTAGTTGGTGAGTTGGTGGATTGGTGGGTTGCTGGGTTGGTGTATTGGTGGGTTGATGGATTGGTGGGTTGGTGTATTGGTGGGTTGGTTGGTTGGTGGATTAGTGGGTTGCTGGGTTGGTGGGTTGGTTGGTTGGTGGGTTGGTGGATTGGTGGGTTGGTGGATAGGTTGGTGGGTTGGTGGATTGGTGGGTTGTTTGTTGGGTTGGTTGGTTGTTGGATTGGTGGGTTGGTGGATTGGTGAGTTGGTTGGTGGGTTGTTGGATTGGTGAGTTGGTTGGTGGGTTGTTGGATTGGTGAGTTGGTTGGTTGGTTAGTTTTCATTATTTTTACACAATAATATATATCAGGGGGTCTGATTATTTTTTATAGATCATTCCTATTGTTAGTTGGCTACTTAGCTAGCTAGCTAGTTAGTTAGTTTTAATTATCTTTACACAATTATGTGTTGATTTTTTTTAAATCATTACTTTTAATAATTAATTGTACAAAATAAACAATATAATTTGTAGCGTTAATCACTTTAGAGATCATGTTGTTAGTGCTGATATTTATTTATTTATTTATGTATGTATTTATTCATTTTTGTATGTATTTATTTATTTATGTATTTATGTTTATGTGTTTGTTTATGCTTTTTTGTTTATTATTTATTAATGTTATCATTACTTTTAATAATTAATTGTGCTAAATTAATACTCTAATTTGTAGCTAATCACTTTAGAGATCATGTTTTTAGAGCTGACATTATTAGTTTGTTTGTTTGTTTGTTTTTGAATGTACCACAAGGTACTGGCACACAGGAAATGCTGACAGAGTCGTGTGAACGGTACGTGTAGGACAGCAGAATTCTCTCTCACTGGCCTCACAACAGCCTGTTTTGCATATTGCAGAAGCCTTGCCATATTCTACAACTGCCAACATATAAGGGTGCTCCATTATGCATGACATAATCCAGCCTGAGTTTATTTGTGTTTATGGAGGTTTGTTTGTTTTTGTGGGTTTTGGCTGATTCAGACTCATTACGCTCAAATCTCCTGTTTGGATGTTTGAATTCTTCAGTGCGTGTCAGGAACTGAGCCATGCTGCCATTTATGCAACAGGCATTTGCTCATCGTTGTTTGTGTGGGAGATGGAAGAAGCTAGCTATTAACACTGATCTGAGGCCAGCTCTGAGGTTTCTCGCTCAGTGTTTAGTTTAAAGTCAGGATTTGAGTGAGACCGCAGGTCCGAGATCTGTGCAGAGAGGTAATATCTGCTCAGAGATCCTGCGTGTGACGCACAGGAAAAATCTTGCGTTATGCTTTACAGTTAAGTGTTTGTTTTCTTTGCTTTCATTTTTATATAGGAAAACTACTTTATGAGAATTACCAAGCATGACATAGCTGCCTGTCATGGCGGTGCAAAGAATTAGCGTTGATCAGGGCAAATGAGGATTTTTGGTAACACTTAACATGGGCTAATGCATTTATTAATCTTAATGTTAAAAGTTGTATCTGTTAATATTATTCAATGCATGAACTACCTAATGAACAGTTATATTTTTATTAAAGGAACACGCCCCTATTTTTGAAAATAGGCTCATTTTCCAACTCCCCTAGAGTTTTACAGTTTTACCGTTTTCGAATCCATTCAGCCGATCTCCGGGTCTGGCGGTAGCACTTTTATCATAGCTTAGCATAGATCATTGAATCTGATTAGACCGTTAGCATCTCGCTCAAAGATCTCACAGGAATGAGAGTATAGTTCCTAGCCATATCGGTCTAGAAAATCACAACTTTTCATTTTCCGTCGGTACACGATGTAACTACAGAAGAGTCAAGTTTTAAATAGGAAAAATATGGAAAGTCTTTGGTCATTTTTGAGCGAGATGCTAACGGTCTAATCAGATTCAATGATCTATGCTAAGCTATGCTAAAAGTGCTACCGCCAGACCCGGAGATCGGCTGAATGGATTCGAAAACGGTAAAACTCAACTGTTTAACTCTAGGGGAGTTGGAAAAAGAGCCTATTTTCAAAAATAGTGGAGTGTTCCTTTAACTAATGATAATAAAAAATAATAAATACTGTAACAAATGTAATTCTCATTACAGTAACTAATAATAAAGGGACTTTATTGTAAAGTGTTACTGGATTTTCAGTTACATGAACCTTATGCATAATCTGCATAAATAAATACATTTTATCATTTTAATATTCTTACTTAAATAGTATTACTGTATAATTAATATACGTCATATGTTCTATGATAAAGCCCTATTCATGTTGCTTTAAAAAAATATACAAATAACAATTGAACAGAATTTGAGAATATTGCAGGCCCTTTCCATTCCCATTATGTACACAAGTAAATTTTAAATTTACTCTTTTCATTCCAAGGAAATTGGAAAATGCTTCAGACAATCATAGTGCTCACTTCTAATTTATTACAGTATCCATGGAAACGGGGCTGTTTGATTGAATGTGTACAGTTTGGCAGACGCGTGTGGAGACTGGACTTGGAGCAAGGCGCCAATCAAAATACGGCCTCTAACCGCCATAGTGCCATTCCCATGCCACTCTGCCCAACTCCATCATATCTTATTGGCAAGCCGGAAAAGAGAGCGAGAGAGAGCGAGAGAGAGCGAGAGCGAGAGAGAGCGAGAGAGAGAGAGAGAGAGAGAGAGAGAGAGAGAGAGAGAGAGAGAGAGAGAGAGAGAGAGAGAGAGAGAGAGAGAGAGAGAGAGAGAGAGAGAGAGAGAGAGAGAGAGAGAGAGAGAGAGAGAGTGTGTTCAAATGTAACCCATTCTTGCCTATTTAACCAAAGTGATTCATTGAAAGCTTCAAAGGACAGTGCCTAGTAAATACATATTTAGTTGAACTAATATGATATTTCATATATTCCATTTCCCCCTGGAATTATATGAAACACTCAATGTCGTCAGTGTCATCAGTGTCAGAGCATTATGGAAATTGGTAGGGCGTTGCTAAGCACTGACTTCATCTATTATTGGTATAAAACATACACACACATTTGAATATGCCACATATTACCACAAATAAACCCTGCGTTTTCTTTAGATCTTTCTTAATAGTTAGCGGGCAGAAGCAGTCAGACTACATTAAGTGGAAACCTTCAGCAGAGACAGTGGTTAACGGAGGAATATAAAGGTTGTGGACTGAGTGACGGTGAATCAGCAGAACAGGACACGTTCCTGCACCCTAAATACCTCAAACGTGTTTCCTACGGGTCAGTTTAGGGCAGATGTGCTGCATATGCTCTGCTGGGGAAATACTGCAAACATGCAGCCTGCCAAACTACAAGATTTGCATGATTTAAAGTTCAACTACAGTCAAGCTTGAAAAAAGAGAGAGTATATACACTGATCAGGCATAAGATTATGACTTAATAACTTAAGTGTTGGTCCCCCTTTTGCTGCCAAAACAGCCCTGACCCGTCAAGGCATGGCCTCCACTAGACCCCTGAAGGTGGGCTGTGGTATCTGGCACCAAGATGTTAGCAGCAGATCCTTTAAGTCCTGTAAGTTGCGAGGCGGGGCCTCCGTGGATCGGACTTGTTTGTTCAGCACATCCCACAGATGCTCGATTGGATTGAGATCTGGGGATTTTGGAGGCCGAGTCAACACTTCAAACTCGTTGTTGTGCTCCTCAAACCATTCCTGAAGCATTTGTGCTTTGTGGCGGCGCATTATCTGCTGAAAGAGCCACAGCCATGCGGGTACGTGTCAAAGTAACATCCACATGGATGGCATACGATGCACTGTGTATTCTGACACCTTTCTATCAGAACCAGCATTAACTTCTCGAGCAATTTGAGCTCCAGTAGCTCGTCTGTTTGATCGGACCACACGGGCCAGCCTTCGCTCCCCACGTGCATCAATGAGCCTTGGCCGCCCATGACCCTGTGGCCGGTTCTCCACTCTTCCTTCCTTGGAGCACTTTTGATAGAGACTGACCACTGCAGACCGGGAACACCCCACAAGAGCTGCAGTTTTGGAGATGCTCTGACCCAGTCGTCTAGCCGTCACAATCTGGCCCTTGTCAAACTCGCTCAAATCCTTACGCTTGCCCATTTTTCCTGCTTCTAACACATCAACTCTGAGGACAAAATGTTCACTTGCTGCCTAATATATCCCACCCACTAACAGGCGATGAAGAGATCATCAGTGTTATTCACTTCACTTGTCAGTGGTCATAATGTTATGCCTGATTGGTGTATATTATATCGGTAACTAAACTAGTCAGATTATTCTTTATAACTTAATCAGAGCAGAATTTATCTCAAACACAAAGTTTTGGAATCAAAGCATGAATGAATCTCAATGGGTGACAAACTAATACAACTAATTGGAACACAAACCTGGTAACACTTTATTTCTATAGTCCACTCAAGACATTCTACTAAAGTAACATTGCAACTACTTGTCAACTAACTCTCATTAGAGTATGACTAGACTGTTAGGGCTCGGGTTAGTAGAATAAGTTGACATGTATTTGCAAAGTTACTTAGAGTCAGTAGAATGTCTGTTGGAAGCGCATCAAAATATAAGTATATTAAGTAGACAGCTAATACTCTACTGATAGGGTAAGTTGGGGTAAGATGAACCACTTTTTTTCTTCTCCTGACCATTGATGACACAAAATCAGCACTTTGGACGAATGGCTATGCTATTTTTAATTTAGTCGTTTCATCTAAATATCAATATTTGTGAGATTTGGTCAGTTTTGAGGTTGACTGATCTACTTTGGTGTCTCTGGAAAAGAAAGTGTCTTTTTGTTAATGAGGAATTTGTCGACACATCAGTGTTTTCTAAATTTGTGGAGTAAAAGTAAAAGTTTTGATTTTGAAGTAAAAAGATAAAATTAGATGTGTGGGGTAAGATGAGCCACCCAGAATTAGCACAGAAGGGCCCCTGTTATTGTTACTGGTGTCATTTTTAAAATGTAATATTATTGTCATTTATGTGGTTATTATTCAGTATTTCCATGAATTCGATGTACTTTTCAGACATCTTCACTTTCATTAAAACCTACAGGTTAGCTGAGTGAAAGCGCTCAATTTGCATTCATAATGTTACTATTATGACTTATTTTCAATTAAAATATGGGCAGTTCAATTTGTTAATATTCATATAAGTCGCAGAATAATTTTACCTTTCAAAATGGATCTCTTTTACTGGGATTCGTCTGTTTTCAGTTATTCAATTATTCAACTAAATTTTAATTTTAAACAGAATTTTACATTAATGACACTTTAAAAAATGTAAAAATATGAATAAGAATTATATCAAAAGTCCTTTATACATTCTGTAAAAGTTTAGCCGGGCTTCTTACCTCTATAAATCATTTCATATGTTTTATAACAACTAAATTAGCTAAATGTTTGTATGTATTTCCTATAATAACACATTGGCTGTTGCATCATTATCCTGCACATGCTGAACTTACATCTGTTACAATTTAATTGTTCTTAAGGGGGACATTTCCCCATGTTACCCTACTCTAATGACTGCTAGTTGACGTGTAGTTGTAAAGTTATAGTTGGTAGAATATCTAAAGTGGACCATCAAGGTACCCATTAATCAGTCCTTCCAGAAAAATGC
Source organism: Romanogobio albipinnatus (assembly GCA_023566225.1). NCBI lineage: Eukaryota > Metazoa > Chordata > Actinopteri > Cypriniformes > Gobionidae > Romanogobio > Romanogobio albipinnatus. Next base: position 46,443,075 of record CM042257.1, on the reverse strand, counting down.
GGCTTTTTTTTGTGATTGTTGCGAGCAAAAATCCTTGATTATGCGGCATGTTTTCTTAAAAAATGAAAATGCGGGATATTTATGCAATTTTATGCGATGAAATTGCGGGAACTTGCAAAAACTGCGGTTTGATGAAAAAGAGAAAAAAAAGCACTACATCACAGAAAGTGCTGGGAATATTTAAGTTCTCATCTTGTTTTATTGAAGACCTTAATAAACACACGGCTCAAATTTACAAAACATTGAGTCAAACAAGTTCTGTAGCTTTACAAAAGGAATATGCTACAACTTCTGAAAAATGAATAAATAACTTCCTGTTTTACAGAGGTGGCTTTACAAAACAGACATTTGAGTGCTTCCAATGCACAAAGTGCAATCTCTTAAAGGGTTAGTTCATCCAAAAATTTTAATTCTGTCATTAATGACGTCCCCTCATGTCGTTGGACACCTGTAAGACCTCCGTTCGTCTCTAAATAACGACTTATATAGTGATGACTGATTTCAAAACACAGCATCATGATGCTATGAATCAGCGAGTCGATTCATGATTCGGATCACGTGTCAAACTGCTGAAATACGCGACTTTGGCGATCCGAACTGCTGAATCAACTCATTGAATCATAACGCTTCAAACCGCTGAATCGACTCATTGATTCATAACGCTTCAAACCGCTGAATCGACTCATTACGCTTCAAACCGCTGAATCGACTCATTGATTCATAACGCTTCAAACCGCTGAATCGACTCATTGATTCATAACGCTTCAAACCGCTGAATCGACTCATTGATTCATAACGCTTCAAACCGCTGAATCGACTCATTGATTCATAACGCTTCAAACCGCTGAATCGACTCATTGATTCATAACGCTTCAAACCGCTGAATCGACTCATTGATTCATAACGCTTCAAACCGCTGAATCGACTCATTGATTCATAACCCTTCAAACCGCTGAATCGACTCATTGATTCATAACGCTTCAAACCGCTGAATCGACTCATTGATTCATAACACTTCAAACCGCTGAATCGACTCACTGATTCATAACGCTTCAAACCGCTGAATCGACTCACTGATTCAGAACGCTTCATACCGCTGAATCGACTCACTGATTCATAACGCTTCAAAGCTTCATGATGCCATGTTTTGAAGTCGGTCATCACACCGGGAAACTGCTTTGCGCGTCTTTTTCTGTCATTTTTGTTGGCAAATGGGAGTTTGCGCTTCATCATGGTTTCACCGATATCTATGGTTTCTCCACGGGGGTTTGCAGCTTTTCGATGATGTTCACGTCGGGTAATTACGTCACTTCAAAACGTTCCCATGGCAACAGGCTGAAATGGCGGCTCTTGTGTGAAGTAAACGAACATTTTTCAACTTTCTGCTAATATATATATGACTTTTTTTGCAATGAAAATGCGGGGATTATGAAATCATGCTAGCCCCGCATATTTTGCACGCGAAAATATGCAATTTATGCGGCGAAAGTGCGGCGTATTTGAAAAAATGCGGCCCCCGCATAAAAATGCTGACTTTTTGCTGATTATGCGTTAAATCACGCGATCGCATAATCGCGTTTTTCTGGAGGGACTGATTAATGGTGTGAAATATTGTTAACACTTAAGTTAAGGGTTCAATTCTCATGATTAGTTGCTTATTAGCATGCATATTACTAGGATATTGGCTGTTTATTAGTACTTGTAAAGCACATATTAATGCCTTATTCTGCATGATCATATTCTACATCCCATAATCCCCCAATACCTAAACTCAAAAACTACCTCACTTACTACTAATAAGCAATAATTATGAGTTTATTGAGGGAAAAGTCAGAGTTAATAGCAAATTTATTTAGGTAACACCCATACTAAAGTGTTACCAAAATATTGTACAAAATGCCACAGAGGAACTAAAAAGGGTCTTTTTGAACTGCTTCTACACGAACTGTCCAAATGATTTCAATGAAAGACATTTTAGTAGACAGCATTACTGCCTCAACTGTCATGATATAATGTAATAAAGTTAGTAGCGTCACTACCTTGATCCCTCGACATTGCATAACTATGTCTTTAAATCATGTTTGGAAGAACTGGTGTAGTAAAGTCAGCTTTCAGGAGTTTCTGGGATGTTGGGTTCTGTTTTCACAGACACATGCCAAGCAGAACATGATTTCAGTCTAGTGATCTCACGTTCACACTATTTATTTTCACAGCGCCGATCTGCATGTTTTCCTTTGGGAGGGAAGCTCATTACAATAACCCAGGAGGACCAATTTATTATCCCAACCATGGGGATTATTATAGCCGGTTAGGAGAAACAGGTTGTGGAGGCTGGACGGCAGGATTTATTGACTGATTTGTTTATTTTTGCTTTGCTCCAGTGTGTTTTTGCTCTATCGTGGTCTTTAAACTGCAAAGGAACCACAGAAAGATTGAATCTCAGAAGCAGCATGAAAAAATTGGCAAGAAAAGATACATTTACACGGTTTAAAACTGTGTAAGTTTACAAATATGTGTTATTCTACTACCCACTGTAAAAGATAGTTGCGCTAACTTAAAATAATGAGGCAAATTATCGCATTCAACTTTTAAAGTTAACTCAACTAATGCACTCCAGTTAAAATCAACTTAAAAACGTTTATTCATCTAATGAGTAGCAGGTAATCTTTTGAACTTAAAACTAAAACCAAGGAATGTTTAGCAATGCAAGCAACTACAATCCTTTTTCCATCTCCATGTTTGATTTTCAAAGTTAACTACACCACATCAAATTGTGTCTCTTAAAACTAGAGGCACTCGGTTTATCCATTTCACCCGGGCAAATAAGTTGCAATGAGAAGCACATATAGCTCAACACATGTCTCATGTCAACGCAAATCTCAAACATGATGATGGTCAACAGTTGTAATTCAGTAAAAGTATGAACTCTGAAACATATGACAGGTAAATAACAGTGACAGCCACAGCAGCGGCATAAATCAAGCCAGTTAGGATTAGATCACTTCAAAATGAAAATTTCCTGATATTTTACTCACCCCCATCTCATTCAAGATGTTCATGTCTTTCTTTCTTCAGTCAAAAAAAAGTTTTTTGAGGAAAACATTCCAGGATTTTTCTCCAAATAATGGACTTTAATGGGAACCAACGGTTGAAGGTCCAAATCAATGCAGTTTCAGAGGAAGGGCTTCAGAGGCTCTGCACGATCCCAGACGAGGAACAGGGTCTTACCGGAGAATCGGTCACCCCCCCACCCCCCAAATATTTTTTTATCGTTTTTAACCACAAATGTTCGACTTCGGTGTTGTGCTTCTTCACGACATATGACGTCACGTCGGAAAGGTCACACGTGACGTAGGTGGAAGTACTGACCCAGTGCCGAAAAAGTCCATCTCATGTTCTCCTCCAAATTAAAAATTGTCTGACATCGTTGTTGTATCTTTATTTTTGTAAAGGGCGTTTGATTTAGTCTTTAATACGTTCATTTTAACACTGGGTCGGTACTTCCACGTACCAACATGACCTTTCCGACGTGATGACGTCATACGTCGTGCAAAAGCAGAACACTGAAGTCGAGCATTCGTGGGTAAAAAGTTAATAATATATATACATGGGCGTCGGAACCATTCAGCACGTCTGTTTACCTACCCCTAATTGATAAACACTTATTATTAAACACATGTTAGACGCTTTATTTCCACTTTTCTAATATTTTCGTAATTTTTATTGAAAATAAATGCCTTTCCGATCTGATTTGTGATGGGAAAAGGGAGAAGATTTAGCTCGGCGAAAGGCAGACTTGAACCGCTGGTCGATTTGTGTCAAAACTAGATGCCATGCGTCTTACCCCTACACTACTGCCACTCTCAATGATATGACGATTCCCATAATTTTGTCTTTCCAAACTAGACGCTTAGCAAGCAAAGTGGTATATTTGTACTTATTGACATCTACTCTAGTAAAAAAATTCTGAGGACCCACCCACATTTTTTTTGCTTCCGACGCCCATGTATATATATATATATATATTTATTAGGGGTGTAACGGTACACGTATTCGTATTGAACCGTTTCGGTACAGGGCTTTCAGTACGGTGCACGCGTGTACCGAACGGTTATGAATGTAATCTTTAACAGTTAACAGTCGGCTTGTTGTAAGCGCGGAACACACTTCAATCCGAGTTCCCACACCAACATATTAAGTATTCAGTCCATTTTATCACGAAATTCAAACGATAAATGCCGTTTTAACTCTTTAATGTGACGTGACTGATAGACGCGTATCAGTTCAACTTAAAGCGGCGGCGCGCGAGTCAATGCGATCGTCTCTTCCTAAAGAATAAACATGAATTAATATCTTAAAGTATGTTGAGGATACATTACAACTTACTGAAATGTATCATATGTCGTGTAATCGCTCCATCTGTGTTTCAACCGCGGAAAGACAATAAAACTGCTTGTAAACAATGTCATGCAGAATCACGTTTACTCAGAAGTCATTCAGTGTCCACAGCTGTAGCTCACTAGAGAAATCAACTCTTTCACTGAATACATGCACTATATTAGCCGTTATATTCATTATATTAGCTGTTATATTCACTATATTAGCCGTTATATTCATTATATTAGCCGTTATATTCATTATATTAGCCGTTATATTCATTATATTAGCCGTTATATTCATTATATTAGCCGTTATATTCATTATATTAGCCGTTATATTCATTATATCAGCCGTTATATTCATTATATTAGCCGTTATATTCATTATATCAGCCGTTATATTCATTATATCAGCCGTTATATTCATTATATTAGCCGTTATATTCATTATATTAGCCGTTATATTCATTATATTAGCCGTTATATTCATTATATTAGCCGTTATATTCATTATATTAGCCGTTATATTCATTATATCAGCCGTTATATTCATTATATTAGCCGTTATATTCACTATATTAGCCGTTATATTCATTATATTAGCCGTTATATTCATTATATTAGCCGTTATATTCATTATATCAGCCGTTATATTCATTATATTAGCCGTTATATTCATTATATTAGCCGTTATATTCATTATATTAGCCGTTATATTCATTATATTAGCCGTTATATTCATTATATTAGCCGTTATATATTCATTATATTAGCCGTTATATTCATTATATTAGCCGTTATATTCATTATATTAGCCGTTATATTCATTATATTAGCCGTTATATTCATTATATTAGCCGTTATATTCATTATATTAGCCGTTATATTCATTATATTAGCCGTTATATTCATTATATTAGCCGTTATATTCATTATATTAGCCGTTATATTCATTATATTAGCCGTTATATTCACTATATTAGCCGTTATATTCATTATATTAGCCGTTATATTCATTATATCAGCCGTTATATTCATTATATCAGCCGTTATATTCATTATATTAGCCGTTATATTCATTATATTAGCCGTTATATTCATTATATTAGCCGTTATATTCATTATATTAGCCGTTATATTCATTATATTAGCCGTTATATTCATTATATTAGCCGTTATATTCATTATATTAGCCGTTATATTCATTATATTAGCCGTTATATTCATTATATTAGCCGTTATATTCATTATATTAGCCGTTATATTCATTATATTAGCCGTTATATATTCATTATATTAGCCGTTATATTCATTATATTAGCCGTTATATTCATTATATTAGCCGTTATATTCATTATATTAGCCGTTATATTCATTATATTAGCCGTTATATTCATTATATTAGCCGTTATATATTCATTATATTAGCCGTTATATTCATTATATTAGCCGTTATATTCATTATATTAGCCGTTATATTCATTATATTAGCCGTTATATTCATTATATTAGCCGTTATATTCATTATATTAGCGTTATATTCATTATATTAGCCGTTATATATTCATTATATTAGCCGTTATATTCATTATATTAGCCGTTATATTCATTATATTAGCCGTTATATTCATTATATTAGCCGTTATATTCATTATATTAGCCGTTATATTCATTATATTAGCCGTTATATTCATTATATTAGCCGTTATATTCATTATATTAGCCGTTATATTCATTATATTAGCGTTATATTCATTATATTAGCCGTTATATTCATTATATTAGCCGTTATATTCATTATATTAGCCGTTATATTCATTATATTAGCCGTTATATTCATTATATTAGCGTTATATTCATTATATTAGCCGTTATATTCATTATATTAGCCGTTATATTCACTATATTAGCCGTTATATTCATTATATTAGCCGTTATATTCATTATATTAGCCGTTATATTCATTATATTAGCCGTTATATATTCATTATATTAGCCGTTATATTCACTATATTAGCCGTTATATATTCATTATATTAGCCGTTATATATTCATTATATTAGCCGTTATATTCACTATATTAGCCGTTATATATTCATTATATTAGCCGTTATATTCATTATATTAGCCGTTATATTCATTATATTAGCCGTTATATATTCATTATATTAGCCGTTATATTCACTATATTAGCCGTTATATATTCATTATATTAGCCGTTATATATTCATTATATTAGCCGTTATATTCACTATATTAGCCGTTATATATTCATTATATTAGCCGTTATATATTCACTATATTAGCCGTTATATATTCATTATATTAGCCGTTATATATTCATTATATACTACTTAGCCTGTTAGTGATGTCTTCTTTATTTAATGTATGTTTAAATAAACCTGTCATGGAAATTACAGCCACTAAATGATTATATTTCAACAACGAATAAAAATAATTAGATTTAGAAGTTAATGCAAAAACTGCCTTATGTGAATCTTATGAGTGTTGATTATTATATCTAAAAATAAATAGCAACTGAATTTAGGCTAATAGTTTGGGCTCTGTTGTTAATCTTTAATAGCTATATGTAAGTAAGGGCTCCCTATATAGTTTACAGCATTATCTTTAAGAAACTTTTAGTTATAATTTAATTCATTTAAGGACAGACAACATTTTTTTCATTAAACCACTGTTGAATAAAAATTAATAAAAAGCAATTTTGTAAAACTGCTGTACCGAATCCATACCGAACCGGGACTTCAAAACCGAGGTACGGACCGAACAGTCAGTTTTGTGTACCGTTACACCCCTAATATATATAGGAAATTTTAATTTTGAAGTGAACTAATCCTTTAATAATAATTTCCTCCTAATTTTCTTTCACGATGCAATGCATTGCTGGGAACTGGCACAACATTGTTGAATGTAAAAATGTTTGTTCAGATAATTCCATTTGGATAGTTGGGACAACATTTGGACTTTGGTCAACAAAACAACTTTTAGAGCATTCTTGTTTAATTCACTCAAGATAACAAACCGACTGATCCCAAATAATCTTTGTTCAATCTGTTTGTACATTTGTTAGAAGAATTTTTTTTGTTTTTTACACCACTTTACCTCTGTCTTTACACTGCAAAAAATGCTCTTCTTATTAAGTAATTTTTTTCTTGTGTCCAGTCCAAACATCAAAAAATTCTTAAATCAAGATGTATTTACTAGTAAAATGACATTAGATAATTTTTTCCTTGTTTTCTGGGGGAAAAAATCAAAATGAAGTGAGTTTATGCTTAAAACTAGCACAATTATCTGCCAAATGGGGTGAGAAAATTATCTTATTTCTGTTTGGGACAGAAACAAGAAACAAGATTATTTTTCTCACCCCATTGGCAGATCATTGAGCTTGTTTTAAGCATAAACTCACTTAAGAAAAAATATAATTTTACTTATCTAGTAAATGCATCTTGGTTTAAGAATTTTTAGATATTTACACTAGAAACAAGACACAAATACTAAATAAGAAGAGCATTTTTGCAGTGTTTCCCTTATCTTGCCTGCATCAGAGGGCTTCTGTTTTTTATGACACTACAGTTCGGCCATCCGTCATAAATGATCAGGCAACTTTCCCCGTGTCTACACCTGGAGCGAACGACCAAGCACCCTAAAAAATGAAAGCAATCCTGTCTATATGAGATGCGGCGAGAGGCGGCGCGACACAACAAATTCCCAACGTTAAACTGATCACGCGTTATATTTCTGAAGTACTTCAAGCTCGGCGGGGGAGATTGATGAGGCGGACCGGGAAGATGTCTTGGGGACTTAAGTTTTTTTGCGCTTTATTTGGTAATATTTCAAATTAATATGAATAAAATAGTATCAGTAATACATTTTGGTGCCCCTATGGATGAGCATTTGCCTATTCCGCCTATGCCACGGGCCGGCCCTGTGATACTCATTAGACGAACACAAGTTTTTAAGTTGATTGGAGTGGATTAGTTGAGTTAACTCTAAAAGTTGAGTGTGATAAGTTGCCTTATTTATTTGAAGTTAGCTCAACTTTATTTTTAGCAATCATCATAACTTAGAGCACAGATTTCACTTTTGGAGAGATAATCATTACTTTCCACCGACGTAATGACCTAACATGTCCCCATTTTAAATCGCTCCTGCGCCCCTGACCCAGCATTTCCAACCATTGCTTATTTTTGTCTGTACTTCAACTTTATACAATTGTTGTGTCACAACCTGCCAAACGCCTTTGTGTGCAATTCTTCAAATTCTGTTTACTGAGTCTTTACAACTAAAACGCCGAGAGAAATGTGTCTGTTAAATTGGAGCTCATTGACAGAAAGTGAAGGTGGTCGTGCGGCGCTGACTCCCAAATTAATCTGGCATGCCTGACGTCAAGTCAGGCAGGACTAATCAATCACGGAAGCTTGTTTTGACTGGCACAGCGGTTCGTTTTGACTTGATAGCATGTGATGTATAAATGCAATGTCATGGTTGCTTACATGTAAGTCAAGCATGGTGAAAAAGACACTAGCAATGGCTGGATGCAAATCAGAACTGAATACATGAGAAAACCGGCTGAGTGACACTAAATACTGACAAAACCTTGGCCGACTGCAATCATCACTGAGGATCGTGTGAAATACAAGGCAGTGAGTGGGACACCGCAAGATGTGGACAAGAAAGGTGTTAGATGATGCAGAGAATAGAAGCTTTTTCAAGTTATTGTGGTCTTTGGCAACCTCATACCTGTGGTTTCTGTCTGAACGGGTCCTTCGATTGCCCCCTCTTGTGGTCATAAGTTGGAACTGTAGGGATAATGCAGCAACTGGCTGATAGCCAGCCTTTGCATTTTATATTTTAGAATCCTTAAAGGGATAGTCCACCTAAAAATGTTAATTCTGTCATAAGTTACTCGCCTTCAAACCTGTATGATTTTTTTTATTTTTTATTTAAGAATGTTGGTAACCAAACAGTTTCCATTGACTTCCATTATATGGACAAAACAAAAAACAATGGAAGTCAATGGGAACCAAAACTGTTAAGCGGGTCAAAAAAATGCATTTAATATAATTAAAAATTACCATTAATTTTCATTTAATTGTAAATAACTTGCAATTAAGTGTCTGAAAACATTACAGTCAATTCTCACTCACACTACAAGTCAAGTTTGGAATAATAAAAAATAAAAAAATTAAGCCTTTTTTTTTTTAAGATTTACACATTTCAAATATAATCCTTACATATATTTTATTAGTGCTGTCAAACCGATTAATCACGTTTAATCACGTCCAAAATAAAAGTTTGTGTTTACATAATATATGCGTGTGTACTGTATAATTATTATGTAATACAAATATATATTTGCATGTATATACTTTAAATATATTAATATCGTTTATATTATATATAAATATAAACATTTTATACATACATTTTCCTAAATATATACATGCATGTGTGTATTTATGTATAATTCAATAAAATTTGATGGAATTTTACTATTAATTGAAATGCGTAAATCTTAAAGTGTACGCTCCCCAAGGCTGCATTTATTGAATAAAGAAATACAGTAAAAACTCTAATATTGTAAAATTAATTTACAATTTAAAATAACTGTTTTCCATTGTAATATATTTAAAAATTGTATTTATTAACGTGATGGAAAAGCTGAATTTTCATCAAATAAATGCAGCGTTTAAGAGACTTCTTTCAAAAATATTACAATTATTCCATGCTTATTAAGGGAATCATGTAGTTTGGAACAACATGAGAGTGAGTAAATAATGACATTATTTAATTTATTGTTTTATTTTTGGATGAACTGTCTCTTTGCGAGCAGAGGTCAGAGGGTGCAGACCCACATGTATCCTAGTATTTGACCAATCAAAGTTAGTATCCACTAGGAAAGGCGACTTAAGAAGCTTATTTCCGAATGTTATACAGTAAATACGTGTTTAATAGACCGCCTGTCTGTATTAATGGAGTCATCAACTGTTGTTCTCTAAATCTGGAGCGCAAGAGGTCCATGAAATGAGTGCTTTGAGTATCTGGCACCTTCATTAGCCTCACCAAATCTCTCCGGCCTCCGCGAAGCCTGTTTTTCTTTCCCCCTTAGGAAGGGAAAAAAATAAATGGACTTAATTGAACGCCAAATTGAAAATGCATGACACAAGTGTTGACTTGGTCTCAGACAATATTTACCCTTGGTTTTATTCAAACAACCAACCAGGGCCGCCTCAGCCGCCAGGCTTAGCGCAGGGGCCTAGCGAGAGTCGGCGGCACACGGGCCCAAACAAAGGGATTTGGGAGGCACCTGTGCCGAATGTGTCCTGCAGCTTCTACTGGGAGGGATTTGACCAATTACGGCCCACACGCCAGCGACGACCCGGGCCGAGTACCACACACACGAGAGCCCGCTCTGGGTTCACGCAGTCAACATTGCCACCCTCATCCAGCAACAACGCGTCCATCGCTCATGCTGTTAAAGCTGCATGACTCACGGGCATCTGCTGGTGTAATTGCACCACTGCTTTAATTGTGATTGGTGCTAATTGCGCAGTGGTAATTGCAGCCGTTTGGAGGCTAATGCGCTCTGCCATCACTCACGCTTTTGTAATAAAGCGAGGCGACTCTGCCATTTGAAACTGTCAGAGGAGGAAGAAGAATTGTTGGTGTTATTGAGGTTCCTGGTGGGTCTGCTGAGACTCCCTCGCTTGGCACTGGCGGTCTGTCCCACACGGAAGAGCTGATGATGATGATCTGAAATACGATTTATAATGCCAAATCCAAAATCCATGTTAAATTGGAGTGGGTTATAGCTAACAGATGCTTTGTTGCTCCAGGGCATCCTCTCTTTACCTTTTCTTCATCAGCATCAAATCTTCAGTGTTCCCTTTGACTCAAAATTGAACCTCTGTGTTTTCCTGGTTCTTGGTCTTCCTGTGAATGAGTCATCTTTGCGCGTTATTCCTAAGGAAAAAATGTTCAGTAAATGGTTCTTCCGCGGAAACGGTTTTCCCTGATGACAAACATGCACTCTAAAAAAAAACGGTTCTATATAGCACCAAAAATGGTTCTTGGCTCGTAATCATAGGGGAACCTTTTTTAGTGCTATATAGCACCAATTTTGGTGCTTCAGTGGTTCTTCAGCGGTTCTTCAGAGGTTCTTCACCGGTTCTTTGACTAAGGTGCTATATAGCACCGCTACCATATACAGAACATGTTAAGATATGGTGTTATATAGCACCAAAAGTGGTTCCTCTATGATTACGACGAAGAACCATTTTTGGTGCCATAAGCCGCGTTTCCACCGAAATTACCCGGAACTATTTGTACCAGGAACTTTTTTCCCAGGAACTTTTTCTCCCCCAGACCTGCTACTGTCTGCGTTTCCACCGCGGTCTAAAGTACCGGGAAGATTAGGCAAATTAGTCCGGTGATGTAGGACTGCGCGCGGCGCGACTGCTCCTTCCAGTCAGTGACGGACAGTAATAATTTTTGCGCGATACATGTCTGCAACAATAACAAGTGGAGGAGATGCAAGCAGTGCTGCTTTTGCTGGTTATGTATCGGTTTACTAAAGAGGTCATTAACAAAACGGCGGAAAAGAGACGAGCACTGATACTAAAGCGTATTCGTAAAGCTATATTTAAAATATGACAAAGTATGTTATCATCAGCTATTACGGACATTGACCGTGAGATGGCTGAGACGAACGCGCGCCATCGGACAGAAAGAGCAAGACTGATATTTACTGAACGCTGTTCGATCCTCGCAAAAGACTTTTAAAAATGCCGGTTGAAATAAAATGCTGCGTGAGCTCAACCAATCAGCATGTTCAGCACCCAAGTCCAACCCCCGAAAGTTCGGGAACTTTTCAAAAGTACCACCTCGCAAGCAGGGCCGTTTGGAGGGGGAAATATTTACCCGGAACTTCATTTAGACCCTGGTTCCTGCGGTCGAAACACACCGAGTTCCCCCCCAAAGTTCCTGGTTCCGGGGTAAAGTTCCTGCGGTGGAAACGCGGCTATATAGAACCTTTTTTTTTTAGAGTGTGTTACCCAACAGCCAGATAGATATTTAGATATTGTTAAGCAAATTCACATTTGGCCACATTCCAGATTTCATAAATCAAGTCCCATTTTATATTTTTACCATATTTGATCATATCTTCAATTTCGCGTTTTACTCTAAATACTGTCAAATTACTCAAGAAATGTATTTACTTGTAATTTCAGTTCAAACTTGGTTATAAATGTAAGCTTAGGTAAAGAATTTAAGAAAATAATTTTAGTTATAGTAGAAGTTTATTTAAGTTTAAGTTAAACTTAGGCTTAAATTCATTTATTTATTTATATATTTGTTTAGTTGGTTGTTTGGTTCTTTTGTTTTATGTTGTGTCAAGACCTAAGCCTATTTTCATCACAAAAACAGGGTCAAATAAATGTATTTTTTTTATTTATTTATTTTTGTTTGGTTTATGTTGTGTCAAAACCTATTTCCATGACAAAAAAGGGTAAAGAATAAAAAAAAAAAAAAAAAAGTAAAGTAAAGAATTTAAGGAAATCATTTTGATTATATTTTAAGTAAAAAGTTTAATTTATTTAGTTTGTTTGTTCGTTTGATTTGAGTTGGTTGATTGGTTTATGTTGTGTCAAAACGTAAGCCTATTTTTATGACAAAAACAGGGTACAATTAACTAAATAAATAACTAAATTAATTAATTAATAGCGTTTATGGTTCAAGTAAATAATTTAAGTTGAGCTAAATTTAAGGTAAAATTGATTGGTTGATTGATTTGTTTGCTTTGCTAAACCTATTTTTATGACTAAAACATGGAAATAAATAAACAAATAAACAAACAAACAAACAAATAAACAAACAAATAACAAATAAACAAATAAATAAATAAATAAATAAATAAATAAATAAATAAATAAAAGTTCATGGTTCAAGTCAATAATTTTAGTTTAAGTTAAATTTAAGTTAAGTTATTTATTTTGTTTGTTTGATTGTGTAGTTGGTTGATTTGGTTGTTTTATGTTGTGTCAAAACCTAATCCTATTTTAATGACAAAAAAGAGTCAAATCAATTAATAAATAAATAAACAAAATAATAAATATATTTAGGAGATAGTTCACAGTAATACAGAAATCTATTTTTAGGTGCTAAAACCTAAAAACATAATTAACATAATATAAATATGAATATCTGTACCCCCTAAAGTGAAAACAAGCCTATAACAAAATGTATTTAAAATATAAAATAAGTATACAACAAAATCCATGAATATACTGACATGTAGATTGAGACTTTACTGATATAAATATTATAATTAAACTTTTGTTGCACAATGCACATTTCTTACTATTAACCATATAATGTGATTTAATATCACTATTAGTAAGGATAGTAAGGATAGTAAGGATCTCTGCATCTTTAAATGCAAGATATTTAAAGTGTACCTGAAGTAAACATGCAAAAGTTCCACAGCACAATCAGATATACTTCAGTATGTCTTTAGTAGGACTTTAGGGACCCACTTTATATTAGGTGGCCTTAACTATTATGTACTAACATTTTAATTAATCATTTGATACAATGCACTTATTGTGTACATACATTTTTTTACATTGTGATTACATCTGTAATTCATTTCTGTAGTTACATTTGTAATTACACTGTTGACACTTCCCTTACACCAAACCCTACCCTTAAACTTACCCATACATTACATTACATTTACATTCATGCATTTAGCAGACGCTTTTATCCAAAGCCACTTACAACTTGGGGGTTCATGAAGCGATTGGTCATGAAGAGTCGAGAAGCGCAATAAGAGCCTGAAATCCTGAGACCATGTACATTGCCCAGTGTAGCACAGGCTAGAGTAGGGAGGGAAGAAGGAAGAGAAAGAGGAAAGGAAGGGATTATTTTTTATTTTTTTATTATTTTTTTTATGAGGTTAAGTGCTCACTGAAGAGCTGAGTTTTAAGTTGACTTTTGAATGATGTCAATGATTCTGCGTTTCGGATGGCGTTGGGAAGATCGTTCCACCAGCTGGGAACGTTGAATGAAAATGTTCTGGAAAGGGATTTTTTTCCCCTCTGTGATGGTACCACAAGCCGTCGTTCCTTTGCTGAGTGAAGGCTTCTGGTGGGGGTGTGGATTTGTAGAATGGGGTCAAAGTAAGCAGGATCTGAGCGCGTGGTTGCTCTGTATGCAAGCGTCAGCGCCTTAAACTTGATGCGAGCAGCGAGTGGGAGCCAGTGCAGGGAGATGAAGAGAGGTGTGACGTGGGTCCTTTTGGGCTCGTTGAAGACAAGACGTGCTGCTGCATTCTGGATCATTCGAAGTGATTGGATCGCACAAGAGGGGAGTCCAACCAGAAGCGCATTACAGTAGTCAAGTCTAGAAATAACCAGGGCCTGGACAAGAAGCTGTGTTGCGTGCTCTGTTAGGAACGGTCTAATCTTCCTGATGTTGTGGAGTGCAAACCGGCATGAGCGAGCTGTCTTAGAAATGTGTTCTCTGAAGGACAGCTGCTCATCAAATGTTACTCCAAGATTTCTGACTGACTTTGATGGGGAAATCAAGGATGTACCTAACTGGATGGTGAAGTCATGTTGCCATACCACCACACCTCTCCCTAACCCTACCCGTATCCCACCTCAATATCCAACCCGTTCTCACTCCCAGGGCGTCGAAAAACGAAGCATGGTCAAGTGCCTTCCGCGTCGCAATGAAGACGTCAAAGGCACCCCTAGGCGTCACTATTTTGACGCGCTGAGTGCTCCATTGATTTCAGTTGTTTACCCAATGCGTCAGATCAAGACGCATTTTATTCTTTGCATTTGTAAAAGCATACATGATTTTATTAATATTTTATTCATATTTAAAGGTTACTTTTATATTTTGGAGCAGCTAACCCAACTCCTACCCTAAACCTACCCACTCCTAAACAATATAAAACACACAACAGGCAAATACAAGTACAGTCACAGGTATTTATTGCAAAAACTTACCAACAACAGTATAAAAGTATTACCTCATGTTGCATTCCAAGTCTTCTGAAGTCACACGATGTCTTCATGTAAAGAACAGAGTTGATCTTAATGTTTTAATCGCTGAGATGATGATGATCCCGCCGTTAACGCACTCATTTATATCTCCTTCAAATAATACACACGCCTCTTTAGCATGACGCATTCGGTCACAAGACACACGAGAACCAATGACATTTTACAATCAAAGCTGACGTAATGACGCAATTGGTCACGAGACATACGAGAGCCAATGAAATTTCACTATGAAAACTGACGTAACGGGCGGCAATATTTGAAATTTTACGTGTTCGTGATCTTCCGCGGATGGAGACGCTGATCGCTTTTGGGGATTTCCTTCACACAAATCAATCGCTTGGCCTCGGAATATTTGTATTTTTGTAATAAATTGTGCATGCAGTCGACCCTGCCTGTTATATCTGCGTTTTATACCACACAAATGGGTAGGTTTAGGGATGGAATAGGGTTGGGTTACATGTTAAAACGTGTCTAGATAGCGTAAATAAAATGATGCTGGCTGATTAAATTGAGAATCACAGTCCAACATGTCATAATGGCAAAATCATAACCCAATATATAATCAGCATGACGATAACTTTCCCATGCCCAACGCGTCTGTGTCTGACGCCGAAGGTTTCTCATTGAAATGAATGGAGCACTCAGCGCGTCGATATAGTGACGCCTAGGGGTGCCTTTAGCGTCTTTACTGTGACGCGGAAAGCACTTGACCATGCTTCGTTTTTCGACGCTTTGGGAGTGAGAACGGGTTGCAATATCAGCAAAGGTGTTTTGCAATACAATTTGAACACAGTAAGTACATTCATAGGCGTCGATTTCGGGGGGGACGGGGGGACACGTACCCACCAGATTTCGTCATGAGTCCTTTTGTACCCACCACTTTTTTTTTTTTTTTTTATACCTCGAGTTCAATTTTACGGTGAAGCATTGCTGCCACACACATTTTTTCCACTCAATTGTGTCATAATAACGAGATCTTATGTCGTTTTAACGACATCTTTTCTCATAATAACGAGATCTTATGTCGTTTTAACAACATCTTTTCTCATAATAACGAGATCTTATGTCGTTTTAACGACATCTTTTGTCGTTAAAAACGTTTGAAAAGCAAAAGCAAGCTCCGTAAAATAGGCTCTTCCGCTGCCTGTATCAGTGGCAGTGCCCATAGCACGAAATTGTTGTAATGTATTGATGTAGCCTACAGTTCCTAACAGCCATGGGTAGCAGGTGCCATGGGCCGCTCATGATTAGCGTAATGACGGACCCCGGTGCAGCCACAAATATCATAACTATCTATAGCCTAGGCCTACTGTAATTAAGACATTCAAGAAATGTATTAAAAAGAAAGACGCTTTCAGCCTTACTCAAAGTAGAGCCCTACATTTCTGCCCGAGCCCGACGGGCCCCGACTTTTTACGCCCCTAGGGCTGGGCTTCGGGCCAATTTTCCAGTCATAGCCTACCTCAGATGCGGGCCGGGCTTCGGGCCTCTATAGGACGGCGCTATGCAACACGCATCGCCGCAAATGAGTAAAGCAAGCCAACACGCAAACTGCCACAAGTGAAACTGAAAATAAGCGAAGTCTTAGATGCTCAAAAGATGATTGATGTTGAAATGAGCTGATGAATAAAATGCCCATATCTGTTGCTTTCGTTGACATGAACTCCGTTAAATGTGCATTTAGCACGGGAATTGAAGATCGGATTTATATTCATTTTGCGGAGAGGTGTAGCCTAAGGTAAGACAACCTGCATGTTTTTTTAATTATTTGTTTAGATTGTGTAGCCCGTTTCGTTTGCGCGCGCCGTTGTGATCTGCCTGCCTCATCTTGTCAAAAATGCCTTTTTACTGTGATGGTGGTGATGGAGGCTAAACGTTTAAACGATGCTTTAAGTGTTTATATGGATTTTATAAGCAAGACAAGTCAAGTGTTGATTTCAGAGGCTAAAGCGTTGGGTTGACTCACTGTCGGCCGCTGGCCGCTTGGTCGTCACTTTAAAAAGCAAAAACTTTAGTTTAACAAACAAAAAAATGCTCAAAATTTTTTCTAAATTAACTTAATAAAGAAAAGAAACGAAATTTAACTACTTTGACATTAAGAACAAAACTGAACTATTTTAATGGCTGCAACTAATGTGTAATAGGGAGGATAAAAAAAAAAAACACGGGCTCCAGTGGGACTCTGATAACGAAGTGGTTAAAAAAAATTGAAAAATATTAAAGAATTCGCGGGCGCTTTCGTCGGCATGAGTAAGATAATAAGACCCGCAATATGTCTCTCAGCTGACATTTTTATTTATTTACATTAGTAAGCTACAGGACAAGGTCTTTGAAAACATGACCTGCGCGAAAGAGAAAAAAAAAATAATGCATCATGTACCCAACACTTCTGAAAATGCACTTCTGAATGCGTCTCTGTCCCCAGCACATTTCAAACCAAACTGACGCCCATGAGTACATTGTACTTATTTTTTGATGTAAGTACGTAGCAGTTAAGGCCACCTAATATAAGGTGGGGCCGACTTGAGTATAGCAAAACGTACAATTGCAGGTTATTTATATTAAGAAATGTATTTAGCATAAAATAAATTCACTAGGGCCAATCACAACAATTAGTTATTTTCACAGGTTTAACAAAGCGAAATCTCTCCAGTTTCGCTCTAGGAATCACTGTAACACCTTTGGTCCTCATCCAGACCAGGCCCCTGGATTCTGCCAACTCTTCTAAAGCCGTGACTTCATTTGGTTTTTTGGGTTTGAGCGTAGCATGGAGCAGGTGACAAACTGTAAAGCCACGGTGCCAGGGCCCTGATGACGGCGTTAATGACACGAAAAAGCAAACAAACTGCACTAATCTCTGGCAGTTTCGACCGCTGAGCTTCACAAAGTCCGAAGCGAACACACCTCTGCTGGCCACTGTGCTGCTTTGTGTGCCAATGAAGAAAGCTGTCAAAACGCTGAGCACCCGTACTCCTGTGCGGCCCATCTGTTTGGCTAATTTCAAATTAATTGCAGCGCCGAGGGAATTATTAATTAGCTAATCAAACGGAGGCTGTGCCGATGACGTCTCGCAGATGGAAACTGGAGCCGGGGATATGTAAATTGGAATTAATTGGAAGGTTACATTTCTGTTATTTTATTTTGAGAAAAAACAGTCTTTGCAGCCCCGAGAAGCGTCTCTTGATTCCACTGCCAGTTCCCAGAGGCCAAAAACTAATTTTTGCTCATTACCGAGCAGGTAGAGACAGAATTCTTTCCATCCGCCATCGCTCCCGTCTTTTCAAAACACCCCTGTTAACTCCGAGCGAGGGCTTTCTGACACTCGAATGGTAGCGCACCACCCTTCCATATCACCTCCACCCTTTTACCCAGAATCCTCTCCGCTTACGTTCAGTCATTCATTCATCAGTCAGCCATGTATCATGATTACTGTTTGCTTTCTTGGAGTAGCACGATTTATAGGGTGTCTAATACGGTTTAGTATGTGTGCTGTGAACCGAACAAACCACGTCATGACAACTCACACGCTGCCACATGCGACGCGCCTGAGACCTGTGCCAAAAACACTACCTTTTCTCTTTTCGGGATCGTAAATACGGACGGATTAATACAGCAGAAATGCGTTATGAGCTGTTATAATACCTCTTAGAATATCATCTTATGATGAAAAACCAATAATAGCGTCTAAGCACGTGACCAATGAGTGTTATTGTCAGGTAATCGAACGCAAGGCACAGCTGAAAATTATTAGACGTACTTATAACTCGATATCCAGGTGACCCAGATAATTCTCTGAAATTATTTGCGTATTATCTGGATTATTAACTGTCCAAATGATTCAGATCCAGAAAGAGCTAATAAATTTCAGGGGTAAATTGGAAAGTATAAATATCAGCAGCAGGGGTTTTCCTCATGGTCTCTTTGGCAATGGCATTAGTATAAGAGGCACGCTTTAGGATTATGGAAAAAGGAGATGCTTATGAATGCAGGTCTTTTTGCTGCTCGCTTATATCTAGACTGAATGATCAAATATCAAGCTCTCCTCACCTGCTTTATGTGATTGATGGATTACTCTTATAATCCCTTGATATGTTCGTTCTGAGAGTCTTATGTAAACAGTGCAGCACATCTGAAGTGTAAACTTTTCATATTTTTACAAGATTAAATCTGTGCAAAACTGAATGGACTGTACAAACAGGGCTATGAGATATACTGTAAAAACTTCTAAGACCGTTGGCATTTTTTATTTAATACATTAATTCAAATTTTTATACAATTTTCCATTACTGTTGATATTATCAGCATAGCAATTTGATCAGTGGCCCAGTAGTGCAAGACACAACAAAATCAAGCTAAGACACAACAAAATCAAGCCACAACACAACACAATCAAGTCACGACACGACGAAATCAAGCCACGACACAACGAAATCAAGCCACGACACGACGAAATCAAGCCACGACACAACGAAATCAAGCCACGACACGACGAAATCAAGCCACAACACAACACAATCAAGTCACGACACAACATAATCAAGCCACGACACAACGAAATCAAGCCACGACACAACGAAATCAAGCCACGACACAACGAAATCAAGCCACGACACGACGAAATCAAGCCACAACACAACACAATCAAGTCACGACACAACATAATCAAGCCACGACACAACGAAATCAAGCCACGACACAACGAAATCAAGCCACAACACAACGAAATCAAGACACGACATGCCAAAATCAAGCCACGACACAACGAAAACAAGCCACAACACAACGAAATCAAGCCACAACACAACACAATCAAGCCACAACACAACATAATCAAGCCACGACACAACGAAATCAAGCCACAACACAACACAATCAAGTCACGACACAACATAATCAAGCCACGACACAACGAAAACAAGCCACAACACAACACAATCAAGTCACGACACAACATAATCAAGCCACGACACAACGAAATCAAGCCACAACATAACGAAATCAAGCCACAATACAACGAAATCAAGCCACGACACGACAAAATCAAGCCACAACAGAACACAATCAAGCCACGACACGACGAAATCAAGCCAAAACACAACACAATCAAGTCATGACACAACATAATCAAGCCACGACACAACGAAATCAAGCCACAACATAACGAAATCAAGCCACAACATAACGAAATCAAGCCACAACACAACGAAATCAAGCCACGACACGACAAAATCAAGCCACGACACAACGAAATCAAGCCAAAACACAACACAATCAAGTCACGACACAACATAATCAAGCCACGACACAACGAAATCAAGCCACGACACGACAAAATCAAGCCACGACACAACGAAATCAAGCCACAACACAACACAATCAAGTCACGACACAACATAATCAAGCCACGACACAACGAAATCAAGCCACAACACAACGAAATCAACCTCTGACACAACTAAATTAAGCCAGGACACGACAAAATCAAGCCACGACACAACTAAATTAAGCCAAAACACAACACAATCAAGCCACGACACAACACAATCAAGCCACGACACAACACAATCAAGCCACGACACAACACAATCAAGCCACAACACAACGGAAATCATGCCAAAACACAACGAAATCAAGCCAAAACACCACGAAATCAAGCCACTACATAACGAAATCAAGCCAAAACAAAACGAAATCAAGCCACAACACAACGAAATCAAGCCAAAACACAACAAAATCAAGCCACGACACAATGAAATCAAGCCACAACATGCCGAAATCAAGCCAAAACACAACGAAATCAAGCCACGACACAACGAAATCAAGTCAAAACACAACGCAATCAAGCCACGACACAGCGAAATCAAGCCACAACACAACAAAATCAAGCCACGACACAATGAAATCAAGCCACAACACAATGAAATCAAGCCACAATAGACAAAATCAATCAGCGACACAACAAAATCAAGCCATGACACAACAAAATCAAGCCACAACACAATGAAATCAAGCCACAATAGACAAAATCAATCAGCGACACAACGGAAACAAGCCACAACACAACAAAATCAAGACACGACACAACACAATCAAGCCACGACACAAAATCAAGCCACAACACAACAAAATCAAGCCACAATAGACAAAATCAAGCAACGACACAACGAAATCAAGCCATGACACAACAAAATCAAGCCACGACACGAAATCAAGCCACAACACAACAAAATCAAGTCACAATAGACAAAATCAAGCAACGACACAACGAAATCAAGCCATGACACAACAAAATCAAGCCATGACACAATGAAATCAAGCCACGACACAACAAAATCAAGCCACGACACAACAAAATCAAGCCATGATAGGACAAAATCAAGCCTTGACATGACGGAATCAAGCCACAACATAACGAAATCAAGCCACGACACAATGAAATCAAGCCACGACACAATAAAATCAAGCTATGACAGAACAAAATCAAGCCACAACACAACGGAATTAAGCCACAACACATTGAAATCAAGCCATGAAACAACAAAATCAAGCCACAACACAACAAAATCAAGTCACAACACAATTAAATCAAGCTATGACAGAACAAAATCAAGCCACAACACAACAAAATCAATCCACAACACAACGAAATCAAGCCTCAACACAATGGTATCAAGCCACAACAGAACGGAATCAAGCCACAACACAACAAATCAAGACACAGCACAACGAAATAAAGTCACAACACGACGAAATCAAGCCAAGACACAATGAAATCAAGCCACAACACAATGAAATCAAGCCACAACACAACAAATCAAGACACAGCTCAACGAAATAAAGTCACAACACGACGAAATCAAGTCACGACAAAATGAAATCAAGCCACAACATAACGAAATCAGGCCATGACAAGACGAAATCAAGCCACGACACAAAATCAAACCACGACACAACAAAATCAAGCCACGACACAACAAAATCAAGCCCCAACACAACCAAAATCAAGGCACAACACAATGAAATCAAGCTATGACACAATGGAATCAAGAATCAACACAACCAAATCAAGCTACAACACAAGCAAATCCAGCCACAACACAATGGAAACAAGGCAAAACACCAGCAAATCAAGTCACAACACAAACAAAAATCAAGCCACAACACAATGGAATCAAGCCACAACACAACAAAATCAAGAATCAACACAACCAAATCAAGCCACAACACAACCAAATCAAGCCACAACACAACCAAAATCAAGCCACAAAACAATGGAAACAAGCCACAACACAACTAAATGAACCCACAACACAACGAAATCAAACCACAACACAACAAAATCAAGACACAACACAACAAAATCAAGCCACAACCCAACGAAATCAAGCCACAACACAACGAAATCAAGCCACAACACAACAAAATCAAGACACAACACAACAAAATCAAGCCACAACCCAACGAAATCAAGCCAGAACACAACCAAATGAAGCCACAACACAACAAAATCAAGCCACAATACACCAGAAAGAAGCCACAACTCAACTCAACCAAATCAAGCCACAACACAACAGAAATAAGTCACAACACAACAGAAATAAGCCACAACACAACCAAATCAAGCCACAACACAACAGAAATAAGCCACAACACAACCAAATCAAGCCACAACACAACAAAAATAAGCCACAACACAACACAAATAAGCCACAACACAACCAAATCAAGCCACAACTCAACAAAATCAAGAATCAACAAAACCAAATCAAGCCACAACACAACAGAAATAAGACAAAGCACAACCAAATCAAGCCACAACTCAACAAAATCAAGCCACAACACAACATTCCTTTTTGTTGTGGCTTGTGTACGTTGTGTAGTTGCTTGATTCAATTGTGTTGTGAACTTATGTTTGCTTTTAACATTTCGTTGTGTTATGTACTACTGGGCCACCATAAATTTGAGTGAAAAGTTCAACTGAAAGTTCACATTAATACTAAAAATATAAATGAAAGATTTTTCACTGTCGTTTAAGACTTTTCGTTTAGGCGTTGTAAAAATTACCAGTATTTTACATTATTTTATAATGTTAGGAAAATGTGACTGATACACAAATGTTTTTTGGGGGGGTTTTTTGTTCTTAAGTTTCCCCTGGTGCTGCTGTTATTAAAAAGTCCATATTTAGCAGATGGGGTCCATTTGCGCCAATGAAACACGCATATTGTGTTCATTACTTCCATTCACATTAACTTTGAGTTTAATCCCTATTATAATTATTGGGTCCTTGGAAAGTTTTCCATGAGGAGGTCCCTGCCCCAAAAAAGTTTGAGAACCCCTGCTCTAAAATGACCATCTAATCAGAGAGTGTGTTTACTTGTGTGTTTGACCCATACACACACTCATGCGCAAACTCATGCACAAAATCTCCAGACAAGAGGGTCCATGTCTAAAGAAGAAGTCTGGGAAGCTGATGGTGCTTGACAAAAAAGTTGAGCAGCAGTTCACCGAAAATCTTGTTAAACGGCACATTAACCATGAAAAAAAAAAAATTATATCAGGTCATGTTTCATTTGGCTAGGGATTGAAAAACACACAATTTCCTTGAACTCTGAGACTGAAAGTGTGCAGTCTCTTACTTACAGAGATCAAATCACAATAGATGGCCCAACTTGCATGTTGACAGCAAGATCCCAAAACGACACGGCCTTCACCCTGTTGTCCACTACAGTGCCATTGTGAATCATTCAGGATGTGATGCGACCTTTGATCCTTACCCACATCTCTAAAGTATATGAGAGTCTTCCTTATACACTCGTTTCACATTGTATTGCAACCCTTTATACATAATGTCTAATACAGTGTTTGGGAATTATAGAGTGGTTGGGAAGTATCTTCTGCTCACCAAGACTGCATTTATTTGACCAGAAATACAGTAAATAAAGGCCTTCTGAAGTGATGTGTTTGTGTAAGAAAAATATCCATATTTAAAACTTTATAAACTAAAACAACTAGCTTCCTGCAGACAGTCTATGCAAGTCGACTTACACCAAAAGAGTGACCTCTGACCCAACGCATGATGCAGGATGTAGGAGTAGAGTAATTGCCGCTTTCCAGGCAACCCGTAACCCATGTTTTTCCAACCTTCTACCAGTGAAAGTGCACTGGAACGCCAGTCAAACCCGTGACTTTCCACCCGTGAACTCGTACTAGATCGATGTACTCTCAGTTACGCTGATGTCACATAGGCTGTGAAACAACAATGGCAGCCCCTACGGATGTGGTGTTTACATTTCTAAGTGTACAAATAACGTAAAAAAAAAACCTATAACAGCTTCTCTTGCCTTATGCGCCATTTTTTTCTCCTCCGTTTCCCTCAAATAAACAAGTAGTGAGCACCTTTGGCGATTTAAATTATTGTAAATGAGCATAAGCCCTGAATGGTGCGCCATGCTTTTGTAACAGAGGCCAGCTAATAGTTGCTAGAGGTTGCAGCCTTTAGCCTTCTTGTTAGGGTGTCTAACTCTCATGTCGGTGGACCCGGGTTCAAGCCCCGCTTGGAGCCGGTGGTGCGAACTGAAGGGGTTACATTTTGTTTACATCTAGCTACCACAATTCCTTGCGCTCAGGCAGTTTGGCGTGACTTTGCCTGGAACGCCCCAAAGTCGTGAGTCGTGGTTTGAAGTCGTGACTTACGGGCTCAAAAACCTGCGTGGAACACACTCTAAAAAATGCTGGGTTAAAAATAACCCAAGTTGGGTTGAAAATGGACTAACCCAGCAATTGGGTTGTTTTAACCCAGCGGTTGGGTTAAATGTTTGCTTAAAACAACCCAATCGCTGGGTTAAAACAACCCAATGGCTGGGTTAGTCCATTTTCAACCCAACTTGGGTTATTTTTAACCCTTTAGGCGTCAGAGGACAAACGTTTGTCTTAATTTGAAAAGGCTATATCTTAAAAGTGATAAAAGATAGAGACTTAAATTAGAGAAATATTAAGGATGACCCAAAGTTTATGTAGGGATTACATGTTCCCATCTAATTAGCATATTATGATGTCATATGGTGGTGGTCACCTTGGATTATAGAATTTTCATGAAAAGTCACATGTTTAAATGATAAAATGCAGCACATCTTTGCCCCCAAAATGTCGCTCACCTTCTGTATGCTATATTGCACAATACTGAATGCTCAGGTAAATAGTAAATAGTAAACTGTGTAAGTCGTTACTAATAAATGATAGAAACAAACCAAATGCATGCAACGGTTGGCCTTTTGCTGTAGAGATTTTCCATTTACTACATACAGTCTGATTACATGTATGGGGCACATATATATTATTCATATGACACACAAACACAAATAGACAAGACCTGTTTAGTTCAAAAGATCAATCGCCACGACAAGGCAGAGATCATGAGTGAGATGAGACAAGACGAGAGACAGACGCGCACGCCCGCCGAGTGTGCACAGTTCAGACTACTGTCATTGTGACTCCCCACCCTGCCTCCACGTTGCCCGCTAACTGTATTTGCAATACACGAGCCGCGGTTCAGCTGCGCGAGACAAACACTGCCAGTGTGAATGCACAACGCACGGCTCCCGCTCTCCATACGCACCACTCCTGCCCTGTCAACGCACTGCACTACCGTAACACGCCGGCTAACTTCGCGATGAACACTCCGACCCCGGTAACACCACTGACATTGGGCAAAGGACCATCTACATTGGGCAAAGGATTCACTGTTTGTGCTTGGTGTAGGGCTATACTTTCACTTTCAGAATCATGTCATCTTCTGAAGGCAGATATTCCCCTTCAGAATCAGGGTCTGCGAATAGAAGACCCAACACTTCATTGCGGGTAAGCTTTATTGATGCCATTAGAAAATAATAATAATCTAATGCAAATACTCACTGACGTTGACAATATTGCTCTGATAAAATGGCTCACTTGCACACTAGCTCCGCTTTTGTTCGCACTGATTCATTCAATGCGCTCTTGCTCGAAGATTTTGTATAGAAGCATGACGTTTTTTTGAGTCGGGATGAAGTATGACATGTCTGACATCTAGTGGAGGGGAGGTTGAACGAAATTTGACACCCTATTTGAAAAAAATGGCCGTTTTATTGAGTGCCGCATCTTGTTGAGTAAACTCGACCGTGGCGCCTAGAGGGTTAATTTTTTAGAGTGTAAGCTTTGACACTGCTCGCGATTCAAACAAATAGGGCTGGGCAACAAACTCAAGCTCCTCCCACAATTTACAATTTAGCCTCGTTGTTAGAGCGTCCGACTCTCATGTCGGTGGATCCGGGTTCGAGCCGCGCTTGGAGCGGGCGGTTCGAACAGGAGGGGTTACATTGGTGTCGTGACCCGAATGGGAGTGAGGTTTAGGGGGGTGAGTGTAACGGAGGCCAGCCAGTAGTTACTGTGCAAGTAAACCTCACTCCTCTGATCTCAAGAGACCCTGACGCTGGAGGTTGCAGCCTTTAGCCTCGTTGTTAGGGTGTCTGACTCTCATGTCGGTGGACCCGGGTTCGAGCCACGCTTGGAGTGAGCGGTGCGAACTGGAGGGGTTACTCTTTGTTTACATCTAGCTACCACAATTCCTTGCGCTCAGGCAGTTTGGCGTTACTTTGCCTGGAACGCTACAAAGTCATGAGTCATGTTGTGACTTACGAGCTCAAAAACCTGCCTGGAACGCAGCATAAGCTTTGACACTGCTTGCGGTTCAAACTAATAGGGCTGGGCAACAAACTCACGCTCCTCCCACAATTCTCATTTTAGACTAGTGTTTTGTTTTGCTCTATCCTCTGCACTTCCGCTTTTGTCAACACATCATACATCAGGTCAAGGGTCACTCTTTCACGTAAATCGATGCATACGGCCGTCTCTTGGAAGCTAGTTATTTTAGTTTATAAAGTTTTAAATATGGATATTTTTCTTACACAAACACATGGCTTTTATTAACCCCCTGGAGCTGTGTGGAGTACTTTCATGATGGATGGATGCACTTTTTTGGGCTTTTTAAGCCATTAAAAAACGTGGAAGAGCTAGACATCTTTTAAGATAACTCTAATTGTATTTGTCTGAAATAAGAAAGTCATATACATCTAGAATGGCTTGAGGGTGATTAAATCATGGGGTAATTTAAATTTTTGGGTGAACTATCCCTTTAAGGTTAAACTGCCCCAAACTGTGGCCATTTTCCATACTCTCCCCTCCCAGATGAATTCATGTTTGCAGTCTCCGTAATGGCTGGCCTGATTTCACATGCCTGTTCTGTTCCTTCAGCTTCACTGTCCACCTCAGCAGAAAGCGGCACACTAAGAGCACTTAATTCCCAATTAAGGCACACCCACCCCTGAGCATTACTCAAACCATTAGAGCTGTTATTCTGCGTGATGTGAGGTGACGGATTTCAGCGGGCAAGGTGAACGATGCCGCTTTTGACTCCCATCGCTCGCTGAGGAGGAAACCCATTACTTGGCGGCCAGAACCATTTCCCCTATACAGTCTGTTGCATCTGCTGGAAAGGTACTGCCAGGTTTCGATTAGCCAGGGCACAGGACGACCTCTGATATCCCTTCACAAATTCACAGATTTTAAAGCAACAAAGCTTCTGTTTCTATCTGCCAGCTTGGACTTTTCCTTTTCTTCCTGGGAACTCAGCACAGCTGTGATGGACGGGGTAACAGACTTATCCAAACAAATAACAGAGCATGTGGTCTGTCGAAGGTGGCAGCGTTTTTACAATAAACTTGGCTGCCATGGACATGGGAGGTCTCTTATATTGTGAGCCAGTTTATTGCCACAGTAACCCTGCAACACAAAAACCCACCTACTTTATCAGTATCCAATACACAATCATAGAAAGTGTTGATATTACTGGCACAGTTAACAATTAAATTGCTCTATTAGTCATTAAACGGCGAGTAAGGAACCCATTTTCCTCAGGCAATTTGTTCTCTGAGGAAACCGAGGAATTGATGATGTGCTTCTGGATGATTCAGAAACCCCATCCATACATTGTGATTCCAATTAAAAATCAGCAAAAACTTCTACCTCCTTTCATTCGTGTTCACTGAATCGAGTCCGAACACAAGTCCAAGTGAGCCGCAATCAGGGTTTTCCTTGCATACTGGGCCTAATTGGGTCAAGTCCAACAGGGAATGAGGCATCTGTTTGGTAGTTTGGCTTTATGTGCTGAATGACCTCCAAGGGGTCAGTCCGTGACCCGACTACATGAGTCAGTGAGGGAGAAAGCTCGTCCATCGTCTCTATTGTTGAACACAACGGAGGGTTGCCTGGTCACTGCGCAGCCAGTAAAGAGCAGGGGGAGAGAGTCACGAGGTCTATAAGCGCACGTGTTTACATACACTGTAGCCATGAGGAATGAGGTCAGAGCCAAATCAGTAGTTTTCTTTTTTCAAGAGCAGAAAGGAGAAATCACAGTTGTAATGAACCATTACACTTTCAGAACCATGATGCAGCCACCAGGCTGTTTAGATAGCTGACTGATTATGAAACTAAATTAGGCAAAGTTTATGTTTAAACAAAATATAACAGTGATTTAAAGTGCTTTAGGTATAAAACAAAGTCAGGCTTCATTTGTTAATATTAGTAAAGTACATTCAACATGTCCTCCAACCAATACGCCTATATAGGTTGTTTGTCTCTTCCCTGAAATACGACCTATAGGAGTGTTTACTAGTTGAGCCCCTATCGACAACAGGACACTTTCATTTTAATTCATGAAATATGACCCATAGGAGCGTTTACTAAAGTTGTGTCCCTATCGACAACAGGACACTTTCATTTTAATTCATGAAATATGACCCATAGGAGCGTTTACTAAAGTTGTGCCCCTATCGACAACAGGACACTTTCATTTTAATTCATGAAATATGACCCATAGGAGCGTTTACTAAAGTTGTGTCCCTATCGACAACAGGACACTTTCATTTTAATTCATGAAATACGACCATAGGAGCGTTTACTAAAGTTGTGCCCCTATCGACAACAGGACACTTTCATTTTAATTCATGAAATATGACCCATAGGAGCGTTTGCTAAAGTTGTGCCCCTATCGACAACAGGACACTTTCATTTTAATGCTTTGTTTCCTTTTATTTGCGTCATATTTCAGGTTTTGTGTAGCTCAATTGATAGAGCATTGCAAAACACAACATCATATAATCATGTGATCATGCAATCGTGGGTGTGATCCCAGGGAACGCATATGCTCATAAAGTGTATATGCACTATAAATCACTGGGTAGGTTTAGGGGTGGGGTGGGTGTAGTTGTTATAGGGTAACTTCAGTGATTTAGCATTAAGCTTTGTATCAGTAGTAACTCTGTAGTATATTTGAATCATGGTACTTTCCCCCTCATATCCCCCTGAGACGAGAGAATTGTGCATTTTATTTCTGAATCTGAAAAAATCCTCAGATGACGTCATTTTGCTTCATCTGAGGATTTTTTGGCCAGAGGCTAAAGACTACAGCCACTAGATGGAACTGTTCCACATGTTTTCAACCCGCCCATAGGGGAAAGATCTCACGCACAGAATGTAAATGTGCTCGGCTCGGCCTCGGGCAATCCTAACGGAGCGTTGCGGAGCAAAGTGAGTGTTTCAACTTTTCAATGAATTCCTATGAAAGTTTAGCTTCCATATGCAATCAGAAAACGCGCCAGACTCGACACGCGCTTAGGATGAAAGCCGCGCTTAACGTTACCTCAGCTCTGCTCAGCTCTTACTTCCCTCTCGTGCTCCTGCTGCGTTCCTCCTGTGACTTTTGCGCGGCTCACTCACACTTCGTGAAAAGACACGTTCAGTTTTTAATTGTAGTGTTTATTCTCTAACTGAACAAAATTATTTTATTATTATGAAGATCAAAACGACGCTGGGGGTGGTGTATGGTGTGGTCTCGTATGGCAGTGAAGCAAGTGCATTCTGGGAGTTGTTGTCTTTCATCCACACACTCTAAAAAATGCTGGGTTAAAAATAACCCAAGTTGGGTTGAAAATGGACTAACCCAGCGATTGGGTTGTTTTAAGCAAACATTTAACCCAACTGCTGGGTTAAAACGACCCATTCACTGGGTTAAAACAACCCAATTGCTGGGTTAGTCCATTTTCAACCCAACTTGGGTTATTTTTAAACCAGCATTTTTTTAGAGTGCATAAATACATTTTGTGTCTTTTCTCAGTCTAGAAGGCACCAAATTCAAAAATTATTTTTTCACATTTCTACAACATAAATGACACAGTTTAAATACACATTCATCTTCCAAGGCTCTGTGGTGCCCCTTTAATAAAAAAATATTTTTGCTAAATGAAAATATGACAAATGGTGGTAAAAAAAAAAAATATATATATATATATATATATATATATTAGTGGTGGGCCGTTATCGGCATTAACGTGCTGCGTTAGACTCTTATCTGGTGATAAAAAAAATATCGCCGTTAATCTATTCTCAAAGTTGGGTTGGGAGCTGGGTCTATACTACGCAAGCTATGATGAATTTCACCTTGATATTTTAGTGCGGATGTACACCTAGCCGAATTGCACTGTAGGGGGCGAGAGAACGAGTCTTCGAACCGTGTGTATGCCTACTAGTGTTGTCAAAAATATCGATACTCGATATATACAACACTCATTTTCTACAGTATCGATATCAGCTGCGCTCTCCTCTCTTCTCCTCTCCGACCGACAGCGAGTTGACACGCACCCGCCTCCTCTCATTCAGTCCGGTTAATCCTCTGAACATTGCGAACGCGTGTTCTGCTGGACTTTTGTTAGTATTGGTGTGACCGGTCTGAATTTCGCGCGGGGTTGCACATAACGTTAATTCTACTAATTCCCACAGATTTCACGCTCGCATCTGAAGCGCACACACACATACCGTAATAAAGCCGCCTCTGACATACAAGTGCCAAAATGAGCTCCTTTTTCCAGCTTATTAATGGTCAAATACACTCAAAAATGTTTCAATGCCCATCTTGGTGAGTATTAACGTAAACACAGTCGTAACCAGCTCACAGGAACAGTGCTTGGATCCATGCGTGCGTCAGGTCTTAAAGGGACAGAAGTTATTTATTATTCAAACTACAAAAAGACAAACTATCACTTACGAGCACACATATTCTGAATGCCTTCGGCAGAATTTATATATGTGAATATATATATGTGTGTGTGTGTGTGTGTGTGTGTGTGTAAGAATGACAGCTACTGGTTGAAATGGGTACTGCAGTCCAAATTCAAAATATTGCTTTCACCATGAATATGCAAATTATATGCAAATGGTATGCAAATGTGCTTGCTCAGCTCTGGTAGACATTCCTGCAGTCCGCATTGCCAATTTGCACGTGGATGGATTATCTCGGCAAAGGAGAAGTGCTCACTAACACAGATTTGTGAACAATATTTGAGAGAAATAGGCCTTTTGTGTACATAGAAAAAGTCTTAGATCTTTGAGTTCAGCTCATGAAAAATGGAGGCAAAAACAAAAGTGTTGCGTTTCTAATTTTGTTCAGTATAGATCAGATCTGTATGTGCGACTATAGTTTGCACAAATCCCTTTTCTCTGTATGACACTCTTCCGGCATGATCCTGAACATTGTATATTCACATCTTTTGATTTCACAGGTGTCTTGACGAATAATGCTACCTATCAGATTGTGTCATCAACACTATAGCCTATTTGTATTGTTTTAATGGTAGGTTTAGGGTTTGGGTTAGATATGGAGATTAATAAATCCTAAAACCACGTCATACAACATGAATAGCAGCACAAATAGACAGAAAAACATCCTGAGTCCACATAAAAGTTGGGGATGATCTTGTTTTTTAAGTTTGGTTATAAGCTGTTCACACATTGACCATAAAAAAGTGATTCTTGAAAATGAAAATTGAAAATTCTTGCATATAGCCCTTTTCAGAGAAAAATATGTTGCTCATTATTAGTCCATGTTTGTGAATGCAATGGTATGTAATGTTAATTTATATAAGTTATATTTTAGCTGCGGATTATAGATATTTTAAATGAACCCAATATCTACACACAGAAGTCTATATGTGCTAAATACTCACATCGCAAGGCAATGATATATCTTCATTTTGTCATAGTTAGCAAATAAATGATGTTCAGTCATTAGACAGTCAGTAAGGAACTCATTTTCTTCAGGCAATTTGTTGTCAGATGTTTCAGTAAAACCAAAGATTATTAATTTTACAAACCAAAGACAGCACATGCATACTTTGGATGATACATAAATAGTGATTTGAGTCAAAAAAGAAACTAACCTATTCTAGATCTATAGTAAATTATACAGTACTAGATCATTGTGTAATAAAAAAAAACACTTTAAAATAATTTCAATATGAGACTGTAAGCCAGAATCAATGTGATGTGCTCAGTTTCTCTTTTTTTATGATATAATAATACTAATACTAATACTAATACGAATACTACTACTACTACTACTACTAATAATAATAATAATAATAAATTTTATAGTTATATATTATAATAATAATAATATCATTATATAGTAACCATAATAATAATAACAATAATAATTAATTTATTATTGTATTAATTAATTATTATTATTATATAGTAATACTAATAATCATTTATAATAATAATAATGATGATGATGATGATGATAATAATAATAATAATTAATATATTGTTATTATTATATAATTATTAGGGCTGTCAAAAGATTAATCACGATTAATCACATCCAAAATAAAAGTTTGTGTTTACATAATACAAACTTGTCCCCTCTGTATAATTATTATGTTTATATAAATATTCATGTATATATTTAAGAAATGGTTGCATGTATATACTGTATACATTTATATAATGTATATTATATATAAATATAATACATTTTTCTTAAATATATACATGCTTGTGTGTGTTTTTATATATAAATAATAATTATACACAGTTCACACATATATTATGTAAACACAAACTTTTATTTTGGATGTGATTAATCGTGATTAATCTTTTGACAGCCCTAATAATTATATAGTAATAGTAAGAAGGAGAAGGATAATAATAATAATAATAATAATTATTATTATTATTATTATTATTATGCATTGCCATGGTTATGGGTTCATAGATAATAATAATAATAAAAACTATGATCGTGTAGATGACTGATCTTGCCTTGAGTAGTTACTTCATGAGTCATGTCACGAGAAAAGCGCATAAACATTGCATTAATTGTGCATTCATGAAATTATCATACTATTACATATGCACTGCTGTTGCTGATGAGTTAGACTGAACTAACCATCTGTGCGCACATTAAGTTCTTGGTGAACACCCAAAGTTTTATGAGAAATGAAAAAAAAATGTGAGGAAAGTGAGTGGGAGTTTTTTTTTTTTTAACAGATTTCAAGATTATAGAAATGGACTCTCTCGCTCCACTCTGGACTCTGTTAGCCAGATAAGTGCAGTAAACACATCATGGCAAGTGTCAGAGAGAATAACGTTTCTTGGGCCTGCATGTAGGTATGCTTATTTATGAAGAGTGGTTCCAAATTGAATTAAAGGGACACCTGAGACCCGGAGCCCCTGGTCAGGCGCCCTCTGTTTACAGTGACACGAGCACTAACCTGTACGTCAGTCTTCGCGTCTGGCTATTAGCTGACAACCTCTAATGTACTTCAGGAATAAAGTGCTCTTAATGTGAAGCGGAGTAATAGCTACAGCCGAGATAATCAGATTCCAAACCCAAAAAGCAGTTTTATCAGTGTGCTGATCTGCCAGGTGACGCACAATTTATTTATTTTTTCTCAGGAACGGATGATTGTGTGGTTAAATGTAACAGATACTGCAGTGCCACCCCGTGGACTTCAACCCTGTTGGTTTCCCATCTCCTCAACCGTACTCACCTCTCCTGCAACAGACTTCACGGAATAAAACGGAGGTAATGCAACTTTTTCTTGCAATTCTGAGATTCCGACTCACAATTTGGATGATCATTTGTCCCCTTGTTTTACTAAACCGTAGCCACATTGTAATGATTCATCTCCTTGTTTTATGCCTGTGCAATATCAGCAATCTTTTCAAGATCATTACAGATCACACTATACGACATCGAATAAACCAGTATGACTTTCTTTCTTCTGTGGTACAAAGAATTCAATGTTTTCAAGAATCTTTGCACTGGTCATTGCAACTTATGGCTACACTTTATTTTAAGGTGTCAGTGTAACTATACATTTAAGTACTGAGCAATATTTATTAACTACATTTACTTACTAGTATAGGGTTAGGGTTTGGTTGAGGGTTAGTTGCATATAATTATGCATAATTTACTGTCATTACTATGCCAAGTATATCTAACACATGTAACAAGAACACTATAAAATAAAGTGTTACCCAACTGACATCTATTAAACTGCAAGAATGGACAAACAAACAAAATTAATCGTAAAAGTAGTCTATAATGCAGTATTCAAAGACTTCATATGCAAACGATAGCTTCATAACAGACGTTATTCATTGACAATCTTCCAAAATTTTAATTTCTGATTTGTGAACCGGATTAAAATGTCCGATCTGGCTTTCAAGTTCAGTTTCTCAAGTTTAATTCTCACGTTTAATATCTCACAAATAGTCATGTATATTTATGGTGATTTATGGAGTGTGAAAATGAATATCAAATCCATCTTAAAGGGGTAATGAACTGGCTTTTTTCTTTTTTTCTTATACTGTTGTCTGAGGTCAACTTATGACGTTTGCGTGGTTTTTACATTCAAAAACATCGTAATGAATAAGTAATTTTGAGGCTCTCTCAAGAAACGCTCAGTTTTTATGGGCGATTTTGGCAATAAAAGTTAAATATCCCCACACTCAAAAAAAAAAAGGTTCTATATGGCACCAAAAATGGTTCTTGGCTCGTAATCATAGGGGAACCTTTTTAAGTGCTATATAGCACCAATTTTGGTTCTTCAGCGGTTCTTCTGAGGTTCTTCACCGGTTCTTTGACTAAGGTGCTATATAGCACCACTACCATATACAGAACATGTTAAGATATGGTGCTATATAGCACCAAAAGTGGTTCCCCTATGATTACGACGAAGAACCATTTTTGGTGCCATATAGAACCTTTTTTTTTTTTTGAGTGCATTGACCTAAAAGTAAACATCCATATTGACCGACTACCCCCCTGTATCTGCATGAAATGGTTTGGTCCTGCCTTAGCGCACTCATCAGTAGCCGCGTTTCCATTACAGATTTGCACAACACTTTCGCGATATTTTCTAAAAGTCGATAAAAAATATTACGAAATGACGGCGTTTCCATTAACTGCTGTTATGTGACTAAAACTATTTTTTCCTCTCGTGATAGGCCTAAGTCCTTCCAAAAATTATGCCATGTATGTTGTTAGGTTTATATCCCAGCCTCCGCCCGCCATTATTATTAATGGAAGGAGACGTGTGTGTGTTATCCAAGCATTGATGGATTAATGTTTGAATTTGATGGTGGTAATTCAAAGGGGTTTTTTTTTACCACTTTGTTATTTTGGCTCGGAATTTCATTTGTTGGAAATATAAACTGAATTTAGAAATGCTTTTGAAATGAAAAACTTTGCGTTTAATAAACAAAATATATTTTTTAAACGAAGACAGCGTTTGGAGTGGAGTGCAAAATAATCTGTTCCTGGAGTCGGCCATGGGTTAAAAAAAATGCAGCCTATATAGTTTCATAGTTAGGCTTTGTTTAAATATTATTATTTTAATTTCATATGTTGATTATGAAAAGTGAGCAGCATGAGTAAGGCTACATAATAAGATGTGCATATGCCTGGTGACACATGGATTTTGAGCATGTAGGCTAATTTTGTTTCCTATAAAGTCTTTCTTTAAAATATAAATTTTATCTTAATTTTAATCAATGTTTAATTAACTAATTGGCTGGATTTAATAAACAATTAGGAAATGTAGCAGTCAATATAATCGTGACATGGAGGCGTCAGCGACATTAATAGCATTGCATGTGAAATGGGGGGGGGGGGGGGGGGGGGGCATTTACCCCCCCCAAATGCAAAATGGCATTTGGGGGGGTAAAATATGTGTTATTTTGGCAGGGCTCCCAGCTAAAATTCGTATTCCTGGGTCTGTATATCACATAATTGGGGTCGCTTCAATCCGCGGACATGGAAAAACCTGCGGCAACACAGTGCAGTTGAGTTCTGTTGACATTTGACAACTAACGTTCAGCGTCGCTCGTTGCTCTGATTGGTTGTAGGTCTATCCAATTGAGGTCTTTTCTGGTTCAGTTGAAACACGCCCCATAATCACAGCCCAACGGAGCAGCATCAGACTCATATGCTGACTAGAATTGAGTATGACGACGTCAGGCTACAATGAAACAACACCACCACCACCACAAATAAAGGATCCTCCACCCTTTGACAGCGTACTAAGGTATATTCAGTTAGACATGTACACATAATCAATACAATCTGCAACAATGCAATACTATCACAATAAAATTACTCACATTAATGTGTTGCTTCATTTGTTCATGTAATCTCACCCTGTCTGCAAATCCAGTCTCTTGTTTACAAACGAATCCGTGGTGAAATGAAGGAACAAATGTGCAATGTCTTCCCCGCGTGAGCTGGATATTCATTAAAAATAAAGTTCATTCATGCATTCATAATATTGGAATCCGAATTAAGCTTATGTGGTATGTTTACTGCTTAGAAATTCAATCCGGTTTAGCTCTATGCTGCTCTTAGCTGTCATGTTAGTGGCACGAGTTGGTGGGCGGGGCTACAGAATCAGGCGTTGTTCTTCTTCTGTTGAGGCGGTGCATCACCACACTCTGATGTCATAGCCGGGCACATTCTGAGAGCTCTCGTTTGCTGGCCCTGGTGTCAATAAAAGCTTTTCTTTGACTAACAAGGAAGTTTTCAGCTCTGAAACTTACAGGATATTCTTATATTATCATGACCCTTTTATATATCAAAAGCTCAAGGGAAAGTTGATTTCTCAATTCATGACCCCTTTAAATCAATTAAAACAATCAAATTCAATAATGATGAAGAGTTGAAATTATGGTTGAGCTATTCATTTAAAAAGTCTGTTGGGTTTCCATGTTTTATGGGGATTTTCCATAGTGCGCACTTTAATGCAAAATTCTGATTCCACTTATCAATTAATGTGTGTGCATTTCAATGTGGTTTTAAACCATTCAAGAACAAGAGGCCGTGAAAGAGAACTCAATTCGGCACTTGCGCATTGTTTTTTTGTGATGCGCACATCGAGAGTGCACACAAAAAGCCGGCTCTCATATAGTGCACAAATGCTGAATTTAGTTTCTCTTTCGCATCTTCTTGCGCTCGAAAAATACACACAAAATTGTGTCAAAATATCCTCGTAAACACAGTCGGTTATGTCTTATGTGAATGTAAACAGTTGAGAAAGAAAACGCATGTGTATCAGTATATTGGATCTGTGCATTAGCTCTTAAAGTGACGGCAGCCTAATATTCCTGCTTCCGTCTGGATCATTACTGTTAATCAAAGAACCAAAGAAAATCACACACAGAATAACTTTTATAAGGATTAATCTATATTGTATTTATAAAAAATAAAACTATTCAGCATTATTTTCCATTGTATTTATTTGTGCTATTGCTAATTGGCTTATTTGTTCTCATTGCATTACGGACTGTATACTTGTCTTTAATAATGTTCGAAATGTATTTTAGTTAGTCTAGTTCATTCAGAATGAAAGTGTCCTGTTGTCTATAGCGGCACAACTTTAGTAAACGCTCCTATGGGTCGTATTTCAGGGAAGTGACAAACAACCTATATAGGCGTATTGGTTGGAGGACATGTTGAGTTTATTTGTTAGTTGTTCTGTAGGCTGCTGATTTTTGTTCATGGAATTCAGCTGCAACAGAATGTTTTGCAAAAAGACAGTTTGATATCTAAATAAATAATAATATAGACATTTTCTTTTACCATATTGGAATTGAAACTGTACATATGAACATAGAAATCATCTTTCCATAGATTATTTTTATACTGTACAAACTTTTTATTCTGTCCCCTTACACTAACCCAAACACACCCATCACGGAAAACTTTCTGCATTTTTACATTTCAAAAACATAATTAACATAACATAATTTAGTATGATTTATAGGCTGTTTTTCTCATGGGGACCACATTTTTTGTCCCCATAACAAAGGGAATAGCTGAACCATACACACACACACACACACACACACACACACACACACACACACACACACACACACGCACGTTCTCTTTCTCTCTCATGTTGCGTTTTCGTGTCTTATGGGGACTTTCCATAGACATAATGGTTTTTATACTGTACAAACTGTATATTCTCTCCCCCTATACACTAACCCTACCCCTAAACCTAACGTCACACAAAACTTTCAGCATTTTTCCATTTTCAAGCAACATCATTTAGTATGATTTATAAGCTGTTTTCCTTATGGGGTCCAAAAATGCCCCCACAAGGACAAGGATTTTGGATATTGCCATTTTTGTGGGGACATTTTGACCTCATAACGTAGGGTGTAGCAGGACACACACACACACGCACACACACACGCACACACACACACACACACACACACACACACACACACACACACACACACACACACACACACACACACACGCACGTTCTCTTTCTCTCTCATGTTGCGTTTTCGTGTCTTATGGGGACTTTCCATAGACATAATGGTTTTTATACTGTACAAACTGTATATTCTCTCCCCCTATACACTAACCCTACCCCTAAACCTAACGTCACACAAAACTTTCAGCATTTTTCCATTTTCAAGCAACATCATTTAGTATGATTTATAAGCTGTTTTCCTTATGGGGTCCAAAAATGCCCCCACAAGGACAAGGATTTTGGATATTGCCATTTTTGTGGGGACATTTTGACCTCATAACGTAGGGTGTAGCAGGACACACACACACACGCACACACACACGCACACACACACACACACACACACACGCGCACACACACACACACACACACACGCACACACACGCACACGCACACACACACACGCACACACACAGAGACACACACACACACACACACACACACACACACACACACACACACACAGAGACACACAGACACAGGGGTTTAGTCTGTAAGTAAACAAGAGCTCTAATTATTGGCTAGTATGCTCATTAAGAGACCTGCGAGACCTGAGCAGTGTCGGGTTTTAATTGATTTTGTCTCTCTAAATTAGAGGAGGAAAGCCAAACAAGCATTTGATTTAGTAGATCTAATTGGCTCTGTAAAAAGGAGCCTCTGTGATTTGATACTGTGTAAACGTCCGGGAACTGATTAAACTGACAATCACGGGGTTCTTCGGGAAAACTGGAGCACTGATAGAGCATAAACTCAGAACGCCAATAACGTCAAAGCAGCAGTACCTGTATAAACTACTGCACGGATATATACTTAAAGGGGTCATATTATGATTTTTTACATGTTCAAATTTCTTTAGTGTGTAATGTTCCTGTTTGAGCATGAAAAAGCTCTGCAAAGTCACACAAAGTTCTTCTCTATATCAGTGTTTCTGAACTCCCTGAAACGCCTCCATTGTAGAGTTTTCTTCCGGGAACGAACACAACACAATATTCCTCATTATAATAATTAATTCGCAGGATAATGGGGCGGGGCCTGGTTGATTAGTAGTGTGTTGAAACCATAGACTGTAAAAAAATATGTGTCCGTGAAGTCACCCATAGGATTCTGAAGGGCAGTTTTGAAGCCTCAAAATCGGCCGTCGCCATCTTGGCGCGTAACTCCCGGATAACAGAAAATGGGCAAAGAGGCGGGATGTGGGTAGAGCTGAGGTGATGTGATGACTAACAGACAGCAGACAAACGGCAATCCACCTGTCACTTAAAGTGACCACGCCCTTAATTATGCAGAACTTTAATGGTGCGTTCACACCGGACGCGAATGACGCGATTCGCGCGAGTGATTTACATGTTAAGTCAATGCAAAGACACGAATAGACTGCGATTTGCGCGAATGAGGCGCCGCAAATTGAGCGTTTGACGCGTGATTCGCGAATCGCCCGAGTTGAAAAATCTGAACTTTGGCAGATATTCGCGCCGCTTTAACCAATCAGGAGCTTGCTCTAGTAGTGACAACAATGAGGAGAAAATCTGTATATTAATTTCTGGTTCAGACAATATGATTATTACTGTGATAACATTAAATGACATGAAACACAACCCAGTCTCTTTTTGTTAAA
The DNA here is from genome assembly GCA_023566225.1 of Romanogobio albipinnatus. Classification (NCBI taxonomy): domain Eukaryota; kingdom Metazoa; phylum Chordata; class Actinopteri; order Cypriniformes; family Gobionidae; genus Romanogobio; species Romanogobio albipinnatus. Next base: position 46,402,286 of record CM042257.1, on the reverse strand, counting down.
TGCAAGTTTATGTATGATCAATAATACAAAAGTATAAGTAAAAGGTATAATAAGCTATACATGAAATAAAGCAAACAATTCAGTCAAACATTCAAAGTCAGTGCTAGTCGGCTACAACGGTAACGTAAAGTTAAATAGCATAAAAATAAAAAAGTAATGAAACTTCACTTTGCCCTCAGCCTAAACGATTTGCCAGGGAACAAATTATAGATCCATGAGACCAAAGATCGCCCGTTACATACACACAAGACGAATTATAGCTCGAGACACCACAGAGACATCAGAGCCAGCGACAAATGTCTGAAGGACTGGCCGAGGAAAGGCTGCTCTCGCCGGGGTTAATGAGCGCGGAGCGCCGCTGATCCACTGGAGCTCACAACTCCGAAAACGCCAGATCAAATGTTCAAATAGGCGCTCTTTTTATAAATAAACCAAAGATTTGGGCTTTAAACAACTACATTATCGCCTGAAAAAGTCTTAAAACTACGTTTTGTCACACATTAACAGTAGATTTCAACAAAAAACACATGTAAACACAGCCTATGTCCGCCATTTCTCAACGAGATGAGCCAGCCGGCAGAAGCTCCTCCCATGACGCGAATTTGCGTCTGTTGTGAAGTGAATGTCACGCGCAAATGAAGCGAGTAAACTCAAAATGTTCAAGCGTCCAACTTTGCGCGAACAGCGCAAATTATTTGCGTCATTCGCATCCGGTGTGAACGCTACATAAGGCTTTATATAATGTAAACTAATTAGTTATAATTTAGTTTAAAAAAATTCACCCCCCTCACAGTCGTCATGAAGGGAAAAATTTGCCGTTTAGACCAAAACCACAATTTGTGTCTCTAGTGGCCAGTCGATGAATTACAGTTTAAGTCACTTCCGTATCGGCTTCAAGAGAAACTGGGGGAGGTTGCCGCTTGGTTGAAACTGGCGGTGATGGTAAGGGGCGGGACATTTTCCAAACATACTGGAAGTGCTTGACCAATCACAACACACTGCTCCAGTCGACCAATCAGAGCACAGCTTTTCAGAAGGAGGGGCTTCATAGAGACAGGAACTAAACAGAGCGTTACTGACAGACTTGGAAAAGAGGAGCTGCAACAATGTCCAAATAATGTGTTTCAAAAATGTCTCCATTATTGCAATGTGGTAATTGTATGACTTTGTTCAATATATCATAATCCTCACAAATATTTAATATTGCATGCATGTGTATTTTGAGCAAAATGACAGAGATTTAAAGGCGTAACTGTGCAGCTGAATGAGCAAGTCACTTCTCTTACAGCGGGACCTTCGGTTCGAGAGGTTGCAGATTCAGGTTCAGTAAGACGCAGTGAAACGAAACATGAGGCGTAATTTCAGAGCCATCGGGGGAAATGAAACAGCACGTCGACATGGCTCTGAGGCGAATTTATTGGGATGGCATCATGCACTGCTTGCACCCACTGAGAGGAGATACTATGAAAAAGCTTTGAATTTATAACTCCCTGATCCGCTTTTAAATATGTTGAATTTTCGTTGACTCGATGGTTCAGGTTTATGTCACAGTGGGTCTGTTTTCTGTCTATAAATCTCACAGCCAGTTTCTTATTTTCCGCCCTTTTTCATTGCCTTAATTCACTTCAGTCATAATTGGATCAAGACTACTTAATGCAAAATTGATCTGAGCATTTTAGTGCCAAAACGGTCATAATATGCTATAAATTATTAGGAAAAACAAATCTTAATGTCTGATATATCAGTGATCAAAATGAAGAAAGGTCTCATTTTTAAACTTGAATTATAAAATTATCATAGAAACATATTTTATTTAAACATGATTTTGAAAAACAAATCAATTTCTCACACACGCACACACACACACACACATGCACACACGCACACACAACCCCTAAACCTACCCATCACAGGAAACATTCGGTATTTTTAAATGTTTAATAAAACTTTCTTTAGTATGTTTTTAAAGCTATTTTAAATATGAGGACATATGAATAGTCCTCATATTTCATGTTAACGTCGTAATACCAGTGTAATACCTGTGGCATTATACAAATTTGTGTCCTCATAAATCACAAAAACAAACACACACACACACACACACACACACACACACACACACACACACACACACACACACACACACACTCTCTCTCTCTCTCTCTCTCTCTCTCTCTCTCTCTCTCTCTCTCTCTCTCTCTCTCTCTCTCACACACACACACACACACACTATTTAAAATAACTGTAAAATAAACAGCATTTGTCTGAAATAGAAATGTTTTGTAACATTATAAATGTCTTTCCTGTCACTTTTAATCATTTTAATGCATCCTTGCTGAATAAAATGATTTCTGAAGAATCACGTGACACTGAAGACTGGAGTAATGATGCTGAAAATTCAGCTTTAAGGAATAAATTACATTTTACAATATATTCACATTTTACATTTTAAATATATATTTTAAAAATGTATATTAAAAAACCTAAAACTTTTGAATGGTATGAAATATGACCAAAAAAAATGCTTTTTTTGAGACTGGAACCCATTCTTTTACTCCCCCAAAATATACATGGAAAAACAACATGGAAACACATACGATGCTCAAACAATCATATGAAACGGGGGATTTATGTTGTTTTAAGTATTAAACCGAAATAAATTCATTCACATTATACATTCACAACTGTTTTTGCTAAATGTTGCATGACGTTACCTTTCTCGCCACACATTTTTCATATAATATACTGTAGCAGAAGCGTTTAAGTTAATGCATCCAGAACATGTCTCTCGACTTTAAATAGTCCAGATGATCAATGTCCCTTTGGCTTTCACTGATGGATGCGGATCTTTTGGTCCATTTTAGGCTTGTTTCGTGTCCCCTTTAAAAGGGCTTTCAAAAACACACCTTGCTTTCTTTCTCCTCGACTCCCTTTTCTGTCCATCACGCTTCTGTTGATTTTGTGGTTTCCAAAATTGGGCCTTGGCTCCAGTTGGGTATGTTACCACGGCAACCCCGGAGCTTATCTGCTACCAGCTTTTTGGAAACCAAACAACACAGCCTTTCAAACGTGTTTGACTTTCCAAAAACCTGTCATAGCCGGCCAAGAAGCAATAAATACACATGCTGCATGCATAAACATATTTCATAAATTCATACTCTGCTGGGTCCATTACCACTGGACATGTTCTTTGAGTGGATGTTAATGTATGTCTTTCCGTGTGGTAGCTTGTAATCATACACTGATTACCCAGCAAAGCCATATTTATAAACACAAACAATCTCTCATTCCTCAAGCTCGGGTCAGCACAGACTACAGTCATGCATTCAACGCTTACCTCCACATGGGGTGTCCTTCGCTATTTACAAAGCTTCACAAGTCACGTCCACCTCGTCAACTGAGAGATATTCAGGAAAAGAGGCTTGTATTAGTGCACATGCTGACTCAGAAATTAAAGGCTGTTTATGTTCTTTGGATGGACTTCAAACCCTTGAGGGAGAGAGAAAAAATGAATAAACAAATGATAATGTTCTCATTGATTGGCATTAATCACTAATGGCGTCAGGAGACTGCAATAATAAACGAAGAAATTAAGAGTTTCATACTCATTCACCGTACAAAAATATATTCACAATTTGTTATCACAACTTTTTATCTTTTGTCAAATCAACTTAGATAATTCATGTGATTCTGATAACATAATATTTGGACTTCATTTCATTTATTAAACCAATATCCTTTGTTGCATTAACTCAAATATTTAATTTCAATGAACTCAAAATTTGAAGGTAACCAGGTAACTTTATTAAGTTAAAACATCAATATGTATATGTCTATATACACACACACACATTATGTATACATTTTATTAAATAAATTAAAAGCTTTAATGCTTTAGTTTTCTAATCAAGTTAAGAAAGTATACCGTCAGACTTCAGGGTTGTTGGATGGAGATGTGACCTGGATAATTTCCATTACAAATGATTTCTTTGGAAAATGTAAATCGCAAGTCCTTTCGTAATCAGATTTAATCTTAAAGCGCGTTTCAATTTCACTTCCTCCTGATACCGTGGAAGAAAATATGGGGATTTAAGCATTAAAAAATATATATTATAAATACGGTATGTGTATATCCCATTGGAAATACCAACGTTTGCAAGGCAAGTAAATAACAGTTTAATTTGAATCTTTAGTCAACATGAAATGCCATCAGATCCGCTCTGCTGTCGTTACAAGCAACGCCATACTGTTTCTGTAGTACAAAATATAGTTAAATGTATTATTAGAAAAAGATAATATCACTGAATTGAGTCAGTAAAACAAAAATCTGTGAAATTTACGGTAAAAAACTAGCAGCTGCGGTTACCAGAAATTTACAGTAAAAATGTAAGCAACATTTTAGGTTTTACAGATAAAACAGTAAAAATGTAATCAACTGATATAATGTTAATATACCAATCTATACTACTAATATATGTTTTGTAATACACTGAAAATTGTATTGAGAAAAGGTTGTAATGAGGTTGTAATGAGAAAGTCACATGATGAATCAAAGCTCATCACAAATATATTTTCCACAAGCTGAGATGATCGATACTAATATATAAAAGGTACACAGTGTCATTCATTCTCACAAACACTAAACACTATCATTGTAACACACACGAAACTCAAAATATGCAATAAACGTTTATTTAACAACATTAGATGTAACATAAAACCCTAATGTACATAACGGACAAGAAAAAACTAAGAAACAGGAAAATACTTATGCTGGGAATGTCAATTTATGTTTTTTCACTGTAAATTATACAATGATGTTCTTTTTCACTTCCAAAACTAGAAATATAACAGTATTTTACTGTGAAATCACATTAAATGTAAGGTTAGATCTATTAAAGTGATACGCTGTAAGGAAACGCTGTTAAAACAATTCATAGGTTTTTACGGTAGCAATTTTAACAGACTTTACCGTATTTTTTATTGTATTTTTTTTTACAGTTTTACAGTGCAGGATACAGTTAAAAAATGCTTTAAAGTAGCCTTATATTTCTTAGAAGTTGATAACAAGTCACCTATAATGCTGAAATTATCTACAGAACAAAATGTTTAATACAGTACAGAATAGCAAATCAGAACCTTGCGTTGCCTTGCAAATACTGCAAATATAGAATATTTTGAAACACAGTTACACTCAACAAAAATATACACGCAATGTTTTTGTCCCAATTTTTCATAAGCTGAACTCAAATATCTAAGAAAAAGGTTTTCTCCATCAAAGATCACAAAAGGCCTATTTCTCTCAAATATTGTTCACAAATCTGTCTAAATCTGTGTTAGTGAGCACTTCTCTTTTGTCGAGATAATCCATCCACCTCACAGGTGTGGCATATCAAAATGCTGATTAGACAGCATGATTTTTGCACAGGAGTGCCTTAAGATGGCCAGAATAAAAGGCCATTCTAAAATGTGCAGATTTACTGTATTGGGGGGGTCCCAGGAGGGTCCAAAAAAAGGTCAATATCTGGTGCGACCACCATTTGCCTCATGCAGTACAATGCATCTCTTTCACATTGAGTTGATCAGTTTGTTGATTGTGACCTGTGGGATATTGGTCCACTCCTCTTCAATGGCTGTGCAAAGTTGCTGGATATTGGCAGGAACTGGAACACGCTGTCGTACACGTCAATCCAGAGCATCCCAAACATGCTCAATGGGCGACATGTCCGGTGAGTATGCTGGCCATGCAAGAACTGGGATGATTCAGCTTCCAGGAATTGTTTACAGATCCTTGCAACATGATCAAAATTGTTAGTTTGCATACACCTTATGTGACTGCCTACTTGAAATGTGAGTGCTTTCCCCTTTAATTGTGGTGATGACATCATGAGTCAATATCATTTCCTATTCTGTTGCATTGGAGAGGTGAGGTTATTTTGGGCACTTGTTAATCTTGTTTAATCTTTATTTTAACTGTTGCTTTTATGTTTATATTTTCACTCCAATTGATGTATATAATATTATTTTACTTATCTGTGTGGTTATTTTTGTCTTATAAGTGGAAATAAAGCACATGGTGACAGAAACAAGGGTGACTCTCATTCACAAAGAGGCTGCTTTTATTTGTTCTTTATCAGGAGTAAAATATTAGCAAAACTCACGAATGCTGTCCTGTTCACACAAAACCCAACGCAGACAACAGACCAGTTACACTGTAATATATACAGTACTGTACTGAGACTAAAGTATTCCAGCAGGGCTGGAAATGAGGGTTCATATAGATGACTGTAAGTTATCTGCAGCACACCATGATGGGTGAAATGAGGCGTTCAAGGGGGTGAGATGATGGGTGAGAGCCGTGTACTAGTCTGACAGGTAAAAATGTGTTTCTCTCCTACCGCCGAGCTGATTCCTTCAATTCCATTTACCTCCCATCCTTGTACTTTCTCTGATATAATTGACAAAAACGCATAAACCACCACCCTTGTTTTTACCAGAGCTCCACAGGAGTGGGTCTGTAGCGAGACTGCTGTGTTTTCAGAGATTCTTCTGAGAAAGTCTCTGCTTTCCTGTTGTGATGTAATCTCTTCCAACTTATTGTCAAGAGAGCAGACACTGGGCAGCAGAATACTTCACATAGGCGTTTGGATAGCTAATGTGTTAATGAGTTCAAGACCTTAGCCTAGCATGACGCCTTGTTTGCCTAACTCGCCTCTGATTCGGTTGGGCTACCATAACATTTGGGATCGCAACAATAGAGTTTGAGGCAGTCCAGGTCAGGCAGGCTAAAAGGTCTTTCTATTATAGAGTTCCCAGTCCTTAGATGAGGCTTTCCAGCTCTGTGTATGAAACGTTTATTTGAAACGTTGGCTATGAGAGATGACTCTCACATGCACTTCTCACTTCTGTGAGATCAAATGATCCATCTCACCTTTTCTTGCTCTCTCTTCTCTCCGCCAGAGAGTTGACACACACTGCATTATGTATTTCAATTTAAAAAGTATATAGTCTGATGCGCTGTGTTTCATAGAGAAGCATGGCACTGTGTTCATTTACACGAGAGCAGATCTAGTGTTTTCAGCGTCTCGGTTTACAGTAAAAGCAGCAAACTCCATCTCTGCATGTGCATTTGGGAACACAACGGGCATAATTTCTGATATTTGTGGACGGATGTTTAATGCACTTTACTACATAGCGTTTGTAAAACTGTAGTTTCAACCAAAATAAAAGCGTCAGGGTTTAAAGTCACATGAAATCAAAATTGATAAATCTTTTTTTTTTATAAAACATAGCAGTATTTATTATGAATGACTCATCCGTGCACATAATCCTGAATCCATCCCTCATAATCTTGAGTCAGAATAACAGTGACATCTCTTCTCTTCTCTGATGACGAGGGCCCTACATTTGTTCTTGTTTGAGAAGCGTTTCACTCGGTATATGTCACAGTAGAGAAGAAAAGACGATCGCGACTTCCGTATTATGCCGACTTTAAAGGGGTCCTAGCCATTTTAGGAAGTCTTGATTTTGTTTTTGGGGTGTATTAGAATATGCTTTCATGCTTGTTTGTTCAAAAACAACATACTTTTTCACATATTTTACATTATTACTGCACCTCCCGCTTAGCAGAGAAGTCAACGCTATCTCATGCCCAATTCGTACGCATTTGTACGAGGTGGCTAATTCGTGCAAAATTCATACATCCTCACTCGTATGAATTCGTATGATTTGTCTATACTGCAGTGATGGGTAGGTGTTAGGGGCGGGGTTAGGGGTAGGTCATTCATATGAAATCATACGAATTGACCAACTCCTCAAATATGTACATGTTTAGCCACCTCGTAAAATATGTACGAATTGCCGTGAGATTGTGTTGGAGAAGCACGTGTTCGGAAAATGTCCCACCCATTACCAGAGCCACGAGTTTCATCTGCTCAGGGTTTAAATATTAAGGATGGTGTAAATTTCAAACCAATTCAAGCCTGATTCAGACTTAAAAGTGTTAACAAACAAAAGGATCATGCAGAACGGATTTCATGCCCGGACTTCACAGGATGTTTTTTTTTTTTTAAACAGGACACCTTTTAGAAAGTTATACACCATTTAATCAAGGAAACTATGGTAATACAAACAGTAATCGATCACAAAACCATGGTTCATTTTCTGAAGTGGGGGTTGCAAACACTACAGTAAACACTACATCAACACTAATGTTGTCTAGCAGGCGAGCAGAGGCAAAGGTTTGCCCTTTGTTTACATCACAGCAACAACATAAAACTTATCATTAGAACTGTTAATAGAAAACGCAACTACAAATAATAAGACATACTTACAAGTTGTGAGCCACAAACAACAGATTGTCCCGACAAAGTGAGAACTGCTCCGTTTCAGGAGAAGCTTTTGTGCGTAGCCTGCATGGAGGAAACTCTCTGTGAAATGTGCTATGCTAAAAGTTTGGGTTATAATTTTTCTAACATTTTAGATACAAAGATACAAAATGACGAGAAAGAGAAAGTTGGCTCTTGTGTTGGCTTTTGAAGTTAATGGGGAGGAGAATGTCTGTGCACAACAATGTTTGTGGATGCACAACATCATACGGGGAAGAAAACAGTATGGTGCTTGCAATAATTTTGTCCAGGAGCTCCGGTTGGATGATGCGCGGTTTGTAGGGGTGTAACGGTATTCGTACAGAACCGTTTCGATACAGGGCTTTCGGTTCGGTGCACGCGTGTTTCCAAATGCAATCTTTAACCGTTAACAGTCGGCTTGTTTTAAGCGCGGAACACACTTCAATCCGAGTTCCCACACGGACATATTAAGTATTCAGTCCATTTTATCACGAATTTCAAACAATAAATGCCGTTTTGACGCTGTTTAATGTGGCGTGACTGATCACTGATCACAATTCAAGCGGCCGTGCGACGTGCATGAACGCGATCATCTGTGAACGCGATCGATCATCTCTTCCTAAAGAATAAACACGAATGAACATCTGAAGGTATGTTGAGGTACATTTCAACTTACTGTCACGTATCATATGTGGTGTAATCGCTCAATCAGTGTTTCAACGGCGGAAAGACCTCAATATAACTGTTTGTAAACCGTCACGTAGAATCACATTTACCTCATGCAGTCATTCAGTGTCCACAGAATTTTATTCACTAGAGAAATCAACTCTTTCACTAAATATATGCACTATATTAGCCTATATATTTATTATATTCTACTTAACCTGTTAAGTAAAGTCTTGATTATTTTATGTTTAAATAAACCTGTCATGAAAATGACAGCCACTGTGTAGGCTAAAATGATTATTTTTCAACAACAAATTGGAGAAAATACTATTTTATAATTAGATTTAGAAGTTATTGCAAAAACGTATGTGAAGTTTATATGTTGGTGTTGATTATTATATCTAAAATTAAATAGCAACTGAATTTAGGCTAATAGTTTGGGCTCTGTTGTTAACTTTTAATAGTAATGTGCAAGTAATGGCTCCCCATATATTTTACAGCATTATCTTCAATACAATTTTAGTTCAATTTAATTAATGTATGGACAGACACATTTTTTTCATTAAACCATTGTTTAATAAAAATAAATAAAAAGCAATTTTGTGAAATTGCTGTACCGAACCGTGAGGTACGTACCGAACCGTGAGGTACCGTCAGTTTTGTGTACCGTTACACCCCATAGTAGTTTACGGCATATTTTAGACTTAACAAAAGTCAGTTTGAAGACCTGCTACTGCTGTTTAGTCGATCTACCGGCACCTTCTCCATTTTTCTTGTTTTTATGGAAATGAGTCAGGTTTCGCTACTTGCTTGTCATTCTGCAGCTCAAAAAGGCGCTTGACTTAGGGCGTTTTTATCAGAAAAGTTGAACTTTTTTCAACTTGAAAAGATACGCTGAGCTGCAGAAAAGACATAAAACAGCACTCACGACTTTTTTGAAAACACGGTTTACTCCATAGGCTTATAATGTAAAACAGATGCTGGCAGCTTCAAAAAAGACGTCAAGTGTGAACACGGCCTTAAGAAGGTCAAACTAATTTTAGGAAAAGGGGTGGAAAAAAACGTGTGTCTTTGACAAAGTTAAAAAAGGGAAAAAGCATAATAGGACCCCTTTAAATCTTGCAAGTGAGGAAATTCAGTCATGAGTATTGTAATATTAAAGGTCCCGTTCTTCGTGATCCCATTGTTCAAACTTTTGTTAGTGTGTAATGTTGCTGTTAGAGCATAAATAATACCTGTAAAATTATAAAGCTCAAAGTTCAATGCCAAGCGAGATATTTTATTTAACAGAAGTTCCCTTTCAAAGCCTACAGCGAACGGCCGGCTTGGACTACATCCTGGTACTTCCTTCATTAATGACGTCAGTAGAACAGTAGAACAGACTAACCTCCGCCCACAAGAATACGCGTAAAAAGGGGGCGTGGTCTTGTTGCTGTCCCACGTGGAGAAGAGGAAGTGTCGCGTGGAGAAAAGGAATTGTTGCGTTTGAGTGTGTTTGTCGCCATGTCGTCGAGACGCTGTTATTTTCATCCCGGAGTCAAATCACCTTTGTTTGGCTTTCCCAGGGACGCTGTAGAGATCATTGAGCGCATACATCTCCCGTTAAGAGGCGTGACCTTTCAGTGCAAATTACGTGCGCTAAGCTGCTGTCGAATCACAACACAGGAACTGTGCCACGTGCGCTAAGCTGCGGTCAAATCACAACACGGGAACCGCTGGCACAATCAGAACTCGTTACGTATTTCTGAAGGAGGGACTTCATAGAACAAGGAACTCATCAGCCGTTTTTAGGACAGTGAAAACAGCGGTATACAGATGAGTAAATTGTGTGAAAAATACTGTGTTTTTTTACACGCGAAACATGAACACATGTTATATTGCACACTGTAAACACAATCAAAGCTTCAAAAAAACACGAGGAACCTTTAATAATCCCCCTCAGTGCTATCAGACCTGTGGCATCTCAGACAGCAGTTTTGATAAATTGGGGCACGCGTTTCCCATTTCAAATACAAATTGACTGAAACACGGCATATCACAATACGTGACGAATCAAGTGAGAGCCAATGAGTGTTCCATGCCACTGCCGTAAATCATGTCGTAATGCTTCATGAGGACGCGATTTTTGAATTTGAGAATGGAAATGAAGATCAATGGATAAAGGGCTGAATTTGGATCTGTTCCTCGCAAACATATGGATTGTAAAGATTTGGATTACAGCGAACTAATAAAATGTATGTGTTTTGTGAATTTATGTTGTGTTTTGGTGTATCGGCAGTGCTGAATAGGAGAAAACGGCTTTTTTGTCTTACAGCAAACAAGCTAAATACTACAAAATGGTTAAACGAATGGTTCAATGGTCTTCTTTGACATTATCGAATCATCCAAAATGAGTTTGCAGCAGAAGTCACGAACAGAGCAAAATGTTATTTTATATTAAGTAGATTAGTAAAATGCATTTGAATATTGTAAATACTGATACACTGATATTGAATACAATACTGAAAGCATGTATTGATGTGACATTTGAATAAACAAAACATTAATTCCACCAATTGAATATTCATACATGGGAGCTGGTACACGTTCACACTTGGATACGTCAATAATTTACGTTTTAGTGCTTTCAGTACATCATTATTGTACGTTTTAGTGTGTATGAAAACGTAAGTAACGTGTGGTAGAATCACACTTTACCTAAGTTGCTATTGTATCAAACTCTATTATATTGATAAAAAAATCCAGTATTGTGACAACAATACTTCTCTTTTATATTGCTGAATGTGGCGGGCAGCGAGGTCGAGGGACCGTGAGGGCGGGACGAGGCGGCGCTCATCAGTGAGGATGAGCGCCAGCTGCGCGCTGCAGCGATCTCGGCTCTCACGGAGGAGTGAGGGAGTATAAAGGAGGAGCGACGACAGTGAGGGACGAGAGAGGACCAGGCCTGGATTTTGTGTTGTTTTAGTTATGTTATGTGTACGCTGCAGTCGTCCGTGAGGGGCTGCAGCTTTTATTTTCATTTTGTGTTTATTTGTTTTTGTATGTAGGCGGCAGTCGGCCGTGAGGGGCTGCCGCCGCCATTTTATTTTGTGTTTATTTTTGATTAAATGTGTTGAACGTTCGCCGGTTCCCGCCTCCTTCTTTCCATACGATCAAACTTTACTACAGTGGTGCCGAAGCCCGGGAGGAAGGAGGGACATGCTGTCGAAGAGCCCTCGCAGCTGAGGGGGATCGCGGTGCTGAGGAGTTCGGGCAGCGCGGATGAGAGAAGTCCGCGAGCGGCTGCCCGAAGCGGTGGTGCTGGAGCGGATGAAGGTCGGTGGGATGGAGAGCTCGCTGCCATGCCCCTGGGTCGAGGTGGGGTGGCTGCCGTCCGCGAGGGGGCGGAGGAGTCCGCAGCGCTTGCCCTGAGCCGGAGCCTGCTGCCGTCCGCCATGATGGGGAGGAGCAGGGAGCGCGGGACTGGGACTCGCTTCCGGCTGCCCTCAGTAGGAGGAGCCACCGCCGGCCGCCAGGGGGCGGAGGAGGATCGAGCAGTCCACCGAGCGTCCAGTACCACCCCATGGCACCACGAGGAAGAGCCTCTCGGCTGGCTGAGGACCGAGCGGCAGTGTGTCTGGGAACCGGACCAGAATTTTTTTTTCCTCTCTTTCTTTTTCTTTTCTCCTCTCTCCACTCTCTCGTCTCTGTCGCTCCTCATGCTCCCCGCTCCGTTCTCTCACCTCGCTGTTCTTACCCCCAGGTGCCACGGCCGCCGTGATCGGCCCCCCTGGGGAGGGGGGGGGGGGAGTAGAGCGCAGGCTCGGGAGAACCCCCCGGCCTGCGAAGGGCGTTGGGGGTATGTGGCGAGCAGCGAGGCCGAGGGACCGTGAGGGCGGGACGAGGCGGCGCTCATCAGTGAGGATGAGCGCCAGCTGCGCGCTGCAGCGATCTCGGCTCTCACGGAGGAGTGAGGGAGTATAAAGGAGGAGCGACGACAGTGAGGGACGAGAGAGGACCAGGCCTGGATTTTGTGTTGTTTTAGTTACGTTTTGTTATGTGTCCGCTGCAGTCGTCCGTGAGGGGCTGCAGCTTTTATTTTCATTTTGTGTTTATTTGTTTTTGTATGTAGGCGGCAGTCGGCCGTGAGGGGCTGCCACCGCCATTTTATTTTGTGTTTATTTTTTATTAAATGTGTTGAACGTTCGCCGGTTCCCGCCTCCTTCTTCCCATACGATCAAACTTTACTAGAGTCACGAACAGAGCAAAATGTTATTTTATATTAAGTAGATTAGTAAAATGCATTTGAATATTGTAAATACTGATACACTGATACTGAATACAATACTGAAAGCATGTATTGATGTGACATTTGAATAAACAAAACATTAATTCCACCAATTGAATATTCATACATGGGAGCTGGTGCACGTTCACACTTGGATACGTCAATAATTTACGTTTTAGTGCTTTCAGTACATCATTATTGTACGTTTTAGTGTGTATGAAAACGTAAGTAAATGTACGTGTGGTAGAATCACACTTTACCTAAGTTGATATTGTATCAAACTCTATTATATTGATTAAAAAATCCAGTATTGTGACAACAATACTTCTCTTTATATTGCTGAATTAAAGACAAAAATACTTAAAAATGTATCGCATGACTAGGTTGATATCCTGACTTTTTTTTCTCTGCATTTTCTGTCAAATTTTGGTGTGAATCTGTGGAACGCATTAATCAGAGCTGAGAGAACATCGCTATTATTGATGGCCGAATTATCTTTATCGAACGAACGCGTAAGGAGCAGAAGAAGCTGAAAACTTAGTGAATGAGCATTCACATACTCTTCAGAGCTTTCTTGACATATAGCACCACTAAAGGAAGGTTTGTTTAAAACGTAGTTGTCCTTTTCTCTTCCTCTCCTTTCATCTGTTCTTTTTCCTCTCTAGCTGTCAGTCTCAAAGTGTCACTCTCTCGCTCTACATTTATCTAGTGTGGCGAGATGCCCGGCGTTGCTCCTGATATATGATGTTTAGTTTGGTTTAACTCCTGCCTGGGTAAGAACTTCGTTAAAAGCTAAAGCTCGTTCATTACCAGGCAGGAAAAGGAGTAGACAGCTCCTGTGCATTATGTCATATGTACCCACGCTCCAGTACTTAAAAGCACCTTGATGATGGACAAAGAAATAACAAAAACAGACTCGCACGTATAGGATGGAAGTAGAGAAAACACCGTTCATCTACAAAACAATGACAAAAATAAACACATCATAAAAAGTGAATCATAAAACACACACCGAAGCCATTTCCCCGCATGTTTTAACTCTTTGACCAATGCATTTGTAGTCTATCTGTGCCCCGAGATTGATTATGGTTTACACAAAAGCAAGACTAAAGTGTAGATTGCATTTTGATGGCATTTTGAGTTGCTCCAGAATTGGCCCCATCATTCACGGCGGGTTAAAAGGCAGACACTAAGGCGAGTGCAGGTCATTAATTTATTAAAGAGGCCGAGGGAGAGAGTGAGAAGGAAAACAAAAGCATGATGAGGGAAAGGGATAAAAACGGGGGGAAATGTGGAGGAGAAGTTCAAATGGAGTTGTTCTTTTCATGGACGGGTTGCCAAAGCCATGATTGGTTCTCTCAATGTGTTATTTCAGACATTTATCCACTTTTCATGCTCAGCCACAGGGTCTAATTCATCTTTTTTGGGTTCTCTCTCTCTCCCCGTATGTGTCTCCCACACCCCACCGCATGAACTGTATCACAGACATTTTCTTTCTCTGAAAACAGTCACCTCAAACCACAACCTGAGACATGGATTCACAAACACACACGTACACACACACACAATGACAGCAAAAATTGTGCACATGTGGTCGACAGTAATATACACCAATCGGGCATAACATTATTGTGTGTTGGTCCTCCTTTTGCTGATTTGAGCGACAGCTCGTCTGTTTGATCGGACCACACGGGCCAGCCTTCGCTCCCCACGTGCATCAATAGCTATGTTTCCAAAGTTGCGAATGTAACTTATGCGCAAAATTGCAACATCGCATTGAAAATTTGCAAATAAAGCACCGTTTCCATCCAGTGAGTCGAAGAGAACAATATAATCGTCACTTCCTGATAAACTACCGCTAACAAATCACGAAGAAACATAGGAGGAAACACAATCATTTTCGTATATACCGTATTTTCTCCGGAGTATAAGTCGCATCAGTCAAAAATTTCGTCATGAAGAGGAAAAAAAACATATACTGTATAAGTCACACTGGACTATAAGTCGCATTACACTGGACTATAATGCCAGCTTTACACCGCACGCGGAAGCGATGGCAGGGCAGAAGTGAGCGGAGAGCGGGAGCCGCGCATCTTTCTGCTGCTCGATTACCGTTTTCGGCTGGATATTTTACTACCTGCAGTTCGTAATTTGCAGAATAGGAGTTTCTTTTTGGGGGTATTTTTTTGTTATCAGTCTTTCTCAGTTGTCTTTAAGTTAATATTTCAGTTAACAGTTTTTTGAGTTTTCAGTTGTTTTTAGTTCATTGTTTCAGGGTTACAAAAAGGTTCTATATGGCACCAAAAATGGTTCTTGGCTCGTAATCATAGGGGAACCTTTTTTAGTGCTATATAGCACCAATTTTGGTGCTTCAGTGGTTCTTCAGCGGTTCTTCAGAGGTTCTACACCGGTTCTTTGACTAAGGTGCTATATAGCACCGCTACCATATACAGAACATGCTAAGATATGGTGCTATATAGCACCAAAAATGGTTCCCCTATGATTACGATGAAGAACCATTTTTGGTGCCATATAGAACCTTTTTTTTTTTTAGAGTGTATAGGCTACAGAAGCAACATAGAGCACCCTCTCGTGGCTGTAGACGTAGTTAAATGTTTATTTTTGTCAGTCAGTATGAATTAATTTTGATATAGTCGCACCTGACTGTAAGGGTGCGTTCACACTTGTCATGTTTGGTTCGATTAAAACGAACCCTGGTGCGATTGCTGGGTTAGTGCGGTTCATTTGAACACATGTGAACGCTGCCATACGAACCCTGGTGCGCACCAAACAAGCGGACCGAGACCGCTAAAAAGATGGGTTTCGGTCCGTTTCCAAACGAACTCTGGTGCCGTTCGATTGATATATGAACGCAACACGGACCAAAGATATGTAAACGAACCAAAAACAGGACGTGATGTCACAAGATGCGACGCTACAAGTCAGTTGATTTGACGACGCGGAAAGATCGGTGTATCCAAAATGAGTAGAGGGCAAACGTGGAGCAACGAGGAGGTAAAGTGCCTCATCAATATATGCAGATCTTCGTTTCTGCACACAACGGAGGAAATCCTGCTGCTGTTTTGAATGTTTTGAACTTTTTATGAGCTCTTCATGAGTTCTCAGTTGGTAAAAATAAAACCATATGTACATGCATAAAATGATGGCGTTTAATCCAGCACACAGCATTGTTCTGAATGTTCGGTAATGTTCAGCATCGCGAAATATACGTCATAAAAGCCAAGCAATCAGGTTGTGACCGTATCCCTATACCTTTGGTTCGGTAACTTTAGGTTCGCTGTTAAAAATGCCAGTGTGAACGCTAAGCGGACCAGGACTATATGTTTTGTTTTTGTTTTTTGGTCCGGACCAAACGAACCAAACTACAAGTGTGAACTTGTCGCAGGACCAACCAAACGATGAAAAAAGTGTGACTTATAGTCCGGAAAATACGGTAATAAATTATTTGCGTCTCAGAGAAACTTGTGCGTCTCAATAAACTTGTTGTCTTGCTTTCAGAGGCAGATGCTGCTGTTTGGGAACGCAGTCGTGTAAGACAGTTCTAGGAGGGAAATATACCGAGCATCTTTGACAACAGACTTCTGAATGACCAAAACAGCATTTCAGATGCTTTGCAAACAAGATTTTTCAGATGGTTACTACAGTTATGCTGTTACCAGCTTGCCCACCCTGTCAGATCCAGGGAAATACTTTTCTTTTTTTAAACAATACTATTTTCTAACGTTTAGCTATTCTTCAATAATCAATTCATTGTGCATTAGAATTCTATTCTAATTTTAATAAAAATATGCTATTTCGTCTCTTCAGTTATACGTCATGCCAGTAGTAATGTTATGTTTTTCTTCGCGGCAATATCTGGATACGATTTTAACTAGCAGCACCTTTTTTGTTATTAAAAAATGGCTAAACTGCCATTTATAACACATTTAAGAAAGAAACACGTCTTGACAAAGATAACAGGTCGCCATAACACTTTTGTCGTTTGAAAGAGAACTAACAGAACATGATTATATTATGACCATCTTCAATTCAAAACCCAGCCAACTCCGACTTAGCCATAAAAGGTACGTTTTTAGTCTGGCCTGCCGTGGCATGGCTATGCAATATTTGCATGTACATCATTTCTGAAATGTTCATAAGCCACATATTAGCTGTATTAGCGGTTGTCGATACAGGACATTGTGATCTCTCTTTGTGATATAGTTAACTTATCAGGACTCTGGTTTGATCTCTCTCCTGCTTTGGTTTTGTTTTCATTTTTTTTACGTTGCAGCCGCTCACACTTGATCGCATGGAGCCTAGTGCTTACAGTATTTCGTTTCTGTGACACTAGTAGCACTAGCAGAGTTTCGAAAAAATATAAAACAACCTTGCAAACGGTCCTTCCGTGCGTCGCGCTCAAGCATCACAAACACAGTTCGTACGGGGGCTTGATAAGGCATCAACATGTAGAAGCAGACTATATTGAAAGACAATAGACAATAAAAGGTCCAATATATGAGGAATACTTTTAGCTCACACACTTTTTTCTTCCAAAATAAGGGGTAATGCGATTTATTCAGGCGGCTGGCCCACCCACACTATTAGAGGCCCACCCATCATCCACTTTCTGCCTACGCCATTGGCTGTTACATCGACAAAGTCACATGATTTTTTTTTTTTTTATGCGCGTCAAGGAATTTATTTGTTAAATGCATTTCCATCATAGTTTATACGTGTGTTTTCATATCGGATAGAACATTTATTTTTATTTAAAAGTTTTTTATGCACATTTTTAGAATTTATGCGCATCTTGGCGTTTCCATTCAGCAGTTTTTGATGCGTTATCCCAAAATGTGCATACAAATAGGTGGGTGGAAACATAGCTAATGAGCCTTGGCTCGCCGGTTCTCCACTGTTCCTTCCTTGGAGCACTTTTGATAGAGACTGACCACTGCAGACCGGGAACACCCCACAAGAGCTGCAGTTTTGGAGATGCTCTGACCCAGTCGTCTAGCCGTCACAATTTGGCCCTTGTCAAACTCACTCAAATCCTTACGCTTGCCCAGTTTTCCTGCTTCTAACACATCAACTTTGAGGACAAAATGTTCACTTGCTGCCTAATATATCCCCCCCCAAAAAATACTTTTTAATACTTTTATTCAGCAAGGGTGCGTTCAATTGATCAAAAGTGACAGTAAAGACATTTATAATGTTACAAAAAAAACTATTTTAAATAACTGCTGTTCTTTTGATCTTTATATTCATATTCATCACAGTTTCCACAAAAAAAAAACGTTTTTTTCAACACTGAAAAAAATCGTAAATATTTATTGAGCATCAAATCCTCATAATAGAATGATTTCTGAAGGATCATGTGACACTGAAGACTGGAGTAATGATGCTGAAAATTCAGCTTTGACCACAGGAATAAATTATATTTTAACATAAATTCAAGTAGAAAACAGTTATTGTGAATTGTAATAATATTTCAAATTTATTTATTTATTTTATTATATTTTTGATCAAATAAATGCAGCCTCGGTGAGCAATATAAATCTTCCTGACTCCAGACTTTTGAACGGTGCGATCTTTTGACATATAAGAGATATTTATATCATTTAAAACATCCTTCAAGTTTCAGAGCTTAAAACATTTTCCTTATTATAATCAATACATTTATTTAATAAACGTCTGATTTTAATATAGTCATCACACCGGCTGACATTTGCTTATGTGCATAATAAAAAATAAAAAAAAATCTGTCATGACCCCTTCAATGAATACAATTTATAATATAAATGAAATATATACAAATTCAAAAAGTTCTCTTTTAGGCTAAAATTGGTGTTATATTAAAAAGTAATTTCAAGTCTCCAATTAAAAAGTTTGTACTGTATGGAGGATTTATGGCAAAACAATTCCCTCAGTCGAGTTGTGCTACTTTAAAGGTTTAAACAGGTAAAGCAATAGTGTGTGATAGTTTCATACACTGTAAGGAAAGAAGGAAAAACCTGGGGAAACAAATTCTCCGACAGATTTAGTGAAGTATCTGTGCTAAACGTCTTCGCTGTGGGCTGGTCCTTTGCTGCCCGGCAGTGAACTGATGTGTGTTTGTGCGTGACAAGATGATGAGCCAAAGCCCGAGCAATAACCACCAACTGAGTGAATGCTAGAAGCTTGTCCATCACATCCCTGCCGCCCTCACAGTCAGCCATGCGTTTGACACTGCAGGTCTAAGCCGTGTGAGCGGCTGTCAATCACCCTGAGCAGACCTACACTCTCACACACACAAACGCCTGGTGTTCCTC
>CM042257.1:46377694-46380194 GCA_023566225.1 Romanogobio albipinnatus | reverse complement strand
AGATGGATGCAGCCGTGGAACATCACTCGTTCGAATCAGCTATCGCGGCTGTTTTAAGCGATTTAAACTTTTCCTTTCCGTTAAAACCCAAGCAAAGAACAACACTCGAAGCCTTCATATCTAAAAAAGATGTTATCGCTGTCTTACCGACTGGATTCGGCAAAAGTCTGATACCAGCTTGCCCCTTTTGTGGCTAAACGAATGGGTCTTAGAGAGAGCCCTCTGGTAGTGTAAATGTTTACCAAAATATAGTTTTAAGTCCTTTTCTGGCGAGAATGTAGTTGTTTAAAGCTCAAATCTGTGGTTTATTTATAAAGAGAGCGCCTTTTTGAAAATTTGATCTGCTGTTTTCGGAGTTGTGAGCTCTGGTGGATCAGCGGCGCTCAGCGCTCATTAATCAGTCCCTCCAGAAAAACGCGATTATGCGATCGCGTGATTTAACGCATAATCAGCCAAAGTCCGCATATTTATACGGGGGCCGCATTTTTTCAAATACGCCGCACTTTCGCCGCATAAATTGCATATTTCCGTGTGCTAAATATGCGGGGCTAGCATGATATCATAATCCCCGCATTTTCGTTGCAAAAAAGTCATATATATATTAGCAGAAAGTTGAAAAATGTTCATTTACTTCACACAAGAGCCGCCATTTCCGCCTGTTGCCATGGGAACGTTTTGAAGTGACGTAATTACCCGACGCGAACGTCATCGAAAAGCTACAAACCCCGTGGAGAAACATAGATATCGGTGGAACCATGATGAAGCGCAAACTCCCATTGGCCAACAAAAATAACAGCAAAAACGCGCAAAACAGTTTCCCGGTGTGTTGACCGATTTCAAAACACAGCATCATGAAGCTTCAGAGCGTTATGAATCAGTGAGTCGATTCAGCGGTTTGAAGCGTTATGAATCAGTGAGTCGATTCAGCGGTTTGAAGCGTTATGAATCAGTGAGTCGATTCAGCGGTTTGAAGTGTTATGAATCAGTGAGTCGATTCAGCGGTTTGAAGCGTTATGAATCAGTGAGTCGATTCAGTGGTTGAAGCGTTATGAATCAGTGAGTCGATTCAGTGGTTTGAAGCGTTATGAATCAGTGAGTCGATTCAGTGGTTTGAAGCGTTATGAATCAATGAGTCGATTCAGTGGTTTGAAGGGTTATGAATCAATGAGTCGATTCAGCGGTTTGGATCGCCAAAGTCACGTATTTCAGCAGTTTGACACTCGATCCGAATCATGAATCGACTCACTGATTCATAGCATCATGATGCTGTGCTTTGAAATCTGTCATCACTATATAAGTCGTTATTTAGTCGTTATATCAAATGTAATCGTTATTTAGAGACAAACGGAGGTCTGACGGGTGTCCAACGACATGAGAGGACTTCATTAATGACAGAATTTAAATTTTTGGGTGAACTAACCCTTTAAGAGATTGCACTTTGTGCATTGGAAGCACTCAAATGTCTGTTTTGTAAAGCTACCTCTGTAAAACAGGAAGTTATTTATTCATTTTTCAGAAGTTGTAGCATATTCCTTTTGTAAAGCTACAGAACTTGTTTGACTCAATGTTTTGTAAATTTGAGCCGTGTGTTTATTAAGGTCTTCAATAAAACAAGATGAGAACTTAAATATTCCCAGCACTTTCTGTGATGTAGTGCTTTTTTTCTCTTTTTCATCAAACCGCAGTTTTTGCAAGTTCCCGCAATTCCATCGCATTTTTTAAGAAAACATGCCGCATAATCAAGGATTTTTGCCCGCAACAATCACAAAAAAAAGCAAGCATTTTTCTGGAAGGACTGATTAATCCCGCCGAGAGCAGCCTTTCCTCGGCCGGTCCTTCAGCCGTCTGCCGCTGGCTCTGATGTCCTGTGGTGGTTAAACATAAGATATGATTCGTCTTGTCTTGTGTGGATCTAACGGCCCATCTTTGCTCTCATGAATCTATAATTTGTTCCCTGACAGATCGTTTTGTCTGAGGGCAAAGTGAAGTTTCATAACTTTATATTTGTAAGCTATTAAACTTTACCGTTGTAGTCTACTAGCGCTGACTTTGTTTGACTGAACTGCTTTATTTATTGTACAGCTTCTTATACCTTTTACTTATAATTTTATAATGGCTATTGATCACACATAAACTAACATTTAACAAAAAGAGACTGGGTTGTGTTTTATGTCATATCTCATTTTATTACAGTGATAATCATGGCCTATATATGCACACATATTAATAAAAAACGAAAAGAGGCCGGGTTTTTTTAATATTTCGTTTTGTTGTATACATGCATTGAAGATAATATGCATTGCCTGCACTACATTTGTGTGGCTATAATATGTTTAATATTTAAAATATCATTATTTTGTTTTATTGTATCCTAACATATACAAATATATACTGAGTGATACTGTCAAGAACGCTGCTTGTCCATTAGCAGAGTAGGCGGACTAGTGTCTCCGGAGTCAAACTTGGTAAGTCACGGACGCAAGTCAGAAGTTCGCGTACG
>CM042257.1:46332694-46372694 GCA_023566225.1 Romanogobio albipinnatus | reverse complement strand
GTGTGTGTCTGTGCGTGTGTGATTGCGTGTGTGTGAGCGTGAGAGAATGTGTGCGTGTGCGTTTGTGTGTCTCTGTGTGTGTGCGTGTATGTGAGTGTGTGTGTGTGCGTTTGTGTGTGTGCATTTGTGTCTCTGAGTGTGTGTGTGTGCGTGCGTGCGTGTGTGTGTGTGAGTTTGTGTATGTGTGTGTGAGCCTTTGTGTGTCTGCGTGTGTGTGTGTGTGTGCGTTTGTGTGTCTCTGTGGGAGTGTCTCTGTGTGTGTGTGTGTGTGTGTGTGTCTCCGTGCGTGTGTGAGTGCGTGTGTGAGCGTGAGTGAATGTGTGCGTGTGCGTTTGTGTGTCTCTGTGTGTGTGCATGTATGTGAGTGTGTGTGTGTGTGTGCGCATTTGTGTCTCTGAGTGTGTGTGTGTGCGTGCGTGTGTGTGTGTGAGTTTGTGCATGTGTGTGTGAGCATTTGTGTGTCTGCGTGTGTGTGTGTGTGTGTGTGCGCGTGTGTGTGCATGTACGTTTGTGTCTCTGTGTGAGTGTCTCTGTGTGTGTGTTTGTGTCTCTGTGCGTGTGTGAGTGCGTGTGTGAGCATGAGTGAATGTGTGCGTGTGCTTTTGTGTGTCTCTGTGTGTGTGCATGTATGTGAGTGTGCGTGTGTGTGCGTTTGTGTGTGTGCATTTGTGTCTCTGAGTGTGTGTGTGTGTGTGTGTGTGCATGTGTGTGTGAGCCTTTGTGTGTCTGCGCGTGTGTGTGTGTGTGTCCGCGTGTAAAATATATCAGTTAGCCATGATTGAGACATTATTTTTACTTAAAATTGTATTTAGACTAAGAAGATATATTGCATTTTCTTTAATAATGACATAGTTTGTCAACATTAGTTGGATCTCTTTGGTTTGAACCCTATAAAGACTAATATATTCGATATATACGATAATTTGTAAGCTCTAAAAGATCAACATCTGAAAAAAAACCTGTTGCACAATCTACTACATGCCTTCTGTCGTCTGATTGGTAGTTTATTAGCAAGAAAAAGGCATTTTATGATTGTAAAATGTCCACCTACAGGTACGTCTTCTTGCTGTGACAAAAATGTTATACAGTAAATGTAAGACTTTAATGTTATTCTTAATATTTCATTATTTAATATTTCTTAAATGCACATAAAATCCTATTTAATTTTTTTCCGACTAATACTACCAATGTCAGGCTTTACAGCTTTAAGTTAAAAAAATAGTAAATAATAAAAAAAGTCTAAATAAGTACTAAGTAAAAAAATAAACAAAATAATGAAAGAAAAAATTATTAAAATTAAAATGAAAAATAAGTAAAAACTGAATAAAAATAAGTACAAAATTAAATAAGTAAAAGTATAAGTAAAAGTAAAAAAGTGATAAACAAAGCAGAAGAATATATATATACATATAATAAATCAAAGTCTAAATAAGTACCAAGTAAAAAAATAATAAAAAAAATAAATAAATAAGTTAAAAAGTAAAAGAAAAAATATTATTAAGTAAAAATAAAAAATAAGTAAAAAATGAATAAAAATAAGTACAATAAGTAAAAATAAGTAAAAAATAAATGAAAAACAAAAGTTGCATAACTGGTTTGCCCAGTCTCTCAGATCTCATCTGGTCGCTTGGCTGTCGACCTGAACCAGTTAAACCATCTTAAACCAGCTAAGACCAGTTTATGTTTAAACATTTTTTCCCGGGACATATTGCTTCATCACATATTTTGTACAAGTTATGCACCTGTCAGAGAATACATATTCATATTCATCAAGTAAAGACTCATTAGACAAAATGAATAATGGCACAAGCAGACCTCAAGACACGGTACGAAACACGGAAATGACATTTACTAACTGATCACATTAAGAGAAACAAACTTAACCTGACATCTCAGGAGAAAACTTGCAACTATTTCAATTCTAGGAAGAGGACGACTGGGACTAAACCACAAAACCGTTTTTCAGTGCATTGAAAAAAATGCATTGATTCATTAACAAACTCACTTCAATTTGCATTACTTTCAATTCCTTAAAACTGCCAGAACTAAAGTAAAATCGCTGGTGTTTTTTCTGCATTAATTACCTGAATAATTGTATAGTATCTGGCTCCATTGCACCTCAAAGCCTCTGTGTGTAAGTGTGTGTGCATGCACATGTGTGTCTTTAGGGTCGTAGCCCTTAGCCAAACTTCAGCCTATGAACAGGGTCTGTTTTTGCCAGCTCACCTCAGAGGGCACGAGCCCACCTCAGTCAAACAAAACCTCAGGAGGAAGTTGGAGCGCCAGTCAATACTGTTGATTACATGAGCAGGTGGGCCACACAGACGCTGTGAAACTGGGATGCGGTAGAGCGGTGGACCCATCCAATAATCAATCACTTTTAATGGGACTAATTTACTGCATATTTGCAGCTGGGACAGGTTTGAATAAATCCAAATGGCGAAATCCAACATACAAACCAAATAAGCCAAGAACCCAGCTACTCGGCGAGAGAGATGTTCATAAAGTCGTGCGTCAAGCCAGAGTCCCGGTGAGAGGACATGACAGGCCTGGCTAGCTTCTTAAGAGCGCTTGCTGTTACGTTAACCACAAACGGCCCAAGCTTTGCGAGCATCGAAGGCCAAATCACCGCTTGATGGCATTAATAATACGTGAGTGAGCGAGCTGAGCGTGGGATGGATTGAGAGGAAGACGAGATTTAATGATACACATTTGCCAGACGCATCATTAAGGGCAGAAGACGGCACGGTAGTGGTGGAAGTGAAAATATGAAACGTCAACACGCACGCACACACACATCTGCGGCGAGCATTGCGCCGTGTGAAACGAAGGGACCATATACTTTTGGTGGAGCGCATAATGACTCGTATTCATCACTTGCCTCATTCAGGCAAACATCTCCCTCAGTCTAAGATGAGAGACAAAACGGCAGTGCATTCATCTCTGGAGAGCCCGCTCCAGTCGTACTGCTGGGATAGGTCATTCTAACCCTGTATATTTCCAAACATCTACAGATATAGGGTTAGGGTTAGTCTGCCAATTGGTGTAACCGTGACTATAAGTCGCACCGCATGAAAATTGCATTGTTGAGAGAGAGTGCATTGCTGATAGCATCAGTATAGGCAATACCTAAGTCACATTTAATATTACATTCGGAAATAATGTAAAACACCCGTAAATAAAACATTTAAAAACATTTTAAACACTGTAGTAAAGTTGGTTTGTGTGGGAAGAAGGAGGCGGGAACCGGCGAACATTCAAAATGTTTTAATCAAAATAAAATGGCGGCGACAGCCCCTCGCGGTCGACTGCCGCCTACATACAAACAAACACAAAATGAAAATAAAAATCTGCAGCCCCTCACGGACGACTGCAGCATACACATAACAAAACGTAAATAAAACACAACACAAAATCCAGGCCTGGTCCTCTCTCGTCCCTCACTGTCGTCGCTCCTCCTTTATACTCCCTCACTCCTCCGCGAGAGCCGAGATTGCTGCGGCGCGCAGCTGGCGCTCATCCTCACTGATGAGCGCCGCCTCGTCCCGCCCTCACGGTTCCTCGACCTCGCTGCTCGCCACATACCCCCAACGCCCTTCGCAGGCCGGGGGGCACTCCCGAGCCTGAGCTCTACTCCCCCCCCCCTCCCCGGGGGGGCCGATCACGGCGGCCGCGGCACCTGGGGGTAAGAACAGCGAGGTGAGAGAACGGAGCGGGGAGCATGAGGAGCGACAGAGACGAGAGAGTGGAGAGAGGAGAAAAGAAAAAGAGAAAAAAAAAAAAAATTCTGGTCCGGTTCCCAGACACACTGCCGCTCGGTCCTCAGCCAGCCGAGAGGCTCTTCCTTGCAGTGCCATGCGGTGGTACTGGACGCTCGGTGGACGGCTCGATCCTCCTCCGCCCCCTGGCGGCCGGCGGTGGCTCCTCCTTCTGAGGGCAGCCGGAAGTGAGTCCCCGTCCCGCGCTCCCTGCTCCTCCCCATCATGGCGGACGACAGCAGGCTCCGGCTCCGGGCAAGCGCTAGGGACTCCTTCGCCCCCTCGCAGACGGCAGCCACCCCACCTCGACCCAGGGACGCGGCAGCGAGCTCTCCGTCCCACCGACCTTCATCCGCTCCAGCACCACCGCTTCGGGCAGCCGCTCGCGGACTTCTCTCCTCCGCGCTGCCCGAACTCCGCGGCACCGCGATCCCCCTCAGCAGCGAGGGCTCTTCGACAGCATGTCCCTCCTTCCTCCAGGGTTTCGGCACCACTGTAGTAAAGTTGGTTTGTGTGGGAAGAAGGAGGCGGGAACCGGCGAACATTCAAAATGTTTTAATCAAAATAAAATGGTGGCGGCAGCCCCTCACGGTCGACTGCCGCCTACATACAAACAAACACAAAATGAAAATAAAAATCTGCAGCCCCTCACGGACGACTGCAGCATACACATAACAAAACGTAAATAAAACACAACACAAAATCCAGGCCTGGTCCTCTCTCGTCCCTCACTGTCGTCGCTCCTCCTTTATACTCCCTCACTCCTCCGCGAGAGCCGAGATCGCTGCGGCGCCTCGTCCCGCCCTCACGGTCCCTCGACCTCGCTGCCCGCCACAAACACTATTTTAACGATCTAAGCGCATGGTCTAAAGCGCAAAACGCAAGTGCATTTAGGGCGTGTCCGATTCCACTTTTGCTAGTTTAACGACAGAAAAAAACGGTCGGCACGCCCGGTGCATGATCCAAAAGGGTCATCCCTCGTCTCTTAATGAGTCATGGGTGTGTTTTGGGCGTAACGTGCAATAAACCAATCAGAGTCTCATCTCCCTTTCCCTTTAAAAGCCAGTTGTGCAGATTTGCTATTTACATGCGAGCGGAAAGACTGAACGCTTCTCCAGAGAGGAAACGGATCTGCTCGTCATTACTGCAAATAGAGCTAATTCGGATACATGCAATGACTATCCATTATGACATGTAGGCATTTTTATATTTATGTAAACAATAATAATCTTTTACATTTGAATCCTATAATTTTTCATATTTAAAATGTGTGTGTGCCCTGTGTGTGTAATGAGCAGAGTTGTGCACCACATATAGGCGCATATTACTAACACACCCTTTAAATAACAAAAAAAATATTGTGCTATTGACTTTATATTGATATTCAATTCAATTCAATTCAAATTTATTTGTATAGCGCTTTTCACAATACACATTACAAGCAGCTTTACAGAAAGTGCATTTCATTGATGTACAGTAAAAATGTTAGAAAGACTCTGTTAAAGAAAAATGTTCGAAAAAGTTAATCAATCGTGTATTAATTTAGGCCATAACAACGCTGGCGTTGAGTCGTCTCTTCACTGGCGTGGAGTCGTCTCATCACAGGTGTTGGGGCATCCGAAGTCTTCATGAGAGGCTGGATACAAACTGGAGCTGACGAACTATTTACCTCGGGACTGTCCCGAGATAACAACAGAAAAGCAGATGGGAAATAATTAGCGTAGCTGCTGTTCAGAATATTATATTAATGCTTTTGATCCGATTTAACTGTAGTATAAAAGGTAATTATAATGTGAATGCTTGGCTAAAGAGATGCATCTTTAATCTAGTTTTAAACTGGGACAGCGAGTCTGAACCTCGAACAATATCAGGAAGACTGTTCCAGAGTTTAGGAGCTAAATGTGAAAAAGCCCTCCCTCCTTTAGTGGACTTAGATATCCTAGGAATGACCAGAAGCCTAGAGTTTAGTGATCTTAAAGAGCGCGATGGATTGTAGGGCGATAGAAGATCCGTTAGATACACTGGAGCTAAACCATTTAGGGCTTTATAGGTCAGTAGCAATACTTTGTAATTGATACGGAACTTAATAGGTAACCAGTGTAGAGATGATAAAATTGGTGTTATATGATCATATTTTCTTGACCTAGTAAGAACTCTAGCTGCTGCGTTTTGGACTAACTGTAGTTTGTTTATTGAGGATGCAGGACAACCAGCTAATAAAGCATTACAGTAATCTAATCTCGAGGTCATGAATGCATGAACTAACTTTTCTGCATCAGAAATAGATAGCATGTTACGTAGCTTAGCAATGTTTCTAAGGTGGAAAAATGCAGTTCTTGTAACATATGAAATATGATTTTCGAATGACAAGTTGCGGTCTAATATAACACCCAGGTCTTTTACTGTAGTGGATAAAGTGACAGGACATCCTTCCAAAGTAAAATTGTATTGTGAGAGGTTTTGTGGGCAGTTTTTTGGACCAATAAGTAATACCTCCGTTTTATCTGAATTTAATAGCAGAAAATTACACGTCATCGAGTATTTAATATCTTCAACACACGCTGTCAGTTTAGATAATTTAGCGTTTTCATCCGGTCGTGATGAAATATATAATTGAGTGTCATCAGCATAACAGTGGAAATGAATTCCATGTTTTCTTATAATATTACCAAGTGGCAGCATATATATTGAGAATAGCAGAGGGCCTAACACGGATCCTTGCGGCACCCCATAGTCTACTGACGTCATCTTTGATTTTTCCCTATTTAGACAAACAAAATGGTAGCGGTCTGATAAATAATATATATTATATAATATATATATATAATATATATTATATATATATATATTATTATTAGTCTGATATTGACTATTGACTTTCCTCACAATAGCAACACTCCAACAATGCTCCTGGACACACCTGGTGTTCAGACCAGACGCCCATGGGTGAACAGATGCGCCAGTGCATTTGATATTTAAACAATGTGACGCTGGACGTGAACACGAGAACTGCGTTGGGCTGAAACAAGCAAAAAACACTTTAAATCCAAAAAAATCCAAGAAAATATGCCCTTGTAAAAAACTTTTTTACTTTAGCATGAAATAATATATTTTAATGATGCTATTAATGGCATGTTATTAAAAATTAAATGAAAATTACATGCAATTAATTGAACTTAAGAGTGCTTTTTGACCACTTAAGTACATCTTTATGTGTAATTAGGGGCCATAACTGTCACCATAGCAAATTTGGAGTCTCTAACTCAATCAAGCGCCACCAACTGTCCAAAGTTGCACTCACATTTATGTTAATAACTTTTGAACCGCAAGGAAAATTTTCCACCATTTTGAATTTTCCTCCTTTGAAACTCCTCCTAGTTCGTTGCTCCGAGAACATAGATACCAATTTTGCCATATTTGGCCGAACTTTCTGTCCGCCATTTTGTTTTCTTGTCTGATTTTTACCAAAATCAAATTGTATCATCTTCAGACCGTGCCGATGGATGAAACCGTTTTCATATAGCGCAGCAACAAAGTTGAAACGTGATGCCAAAATGACTCTGAGGCTGCATCTCTGCAATGATTTGACACATTAGCCGTGTTTCCACCACAGGAACTTTCCCCAGGAACTAGGGACTTTGGGGTGGTACTCGGTGTGTTTCGACCGCAGGAACCAGGGTCTAAATGAAGTTCCGGGTAAATATTTCCCCCTCCAAACGGCCCTGCTCGCGAGGTAGTACTTTTTCGAATTTCGGGAACGTTCGGGGGTGGGACTTGGGCTCTGAACATTGATGATTGACTCCACACAGTATTTTATTTAAACCGGCATTTTTAAAAGTCTTTTGTGAGGTTTGTTCTGCGTTCAGTAAATATCAGTCTTGCTCTTTCTGTCCGATGGCGCGCGTTGTCTCAGCAATCGCACGGTCAATGTCCGTAACAGCTGATAATAACATACGTTGTCTTATTTTAAATCTAGCTTTACGAGCTTTCAGAATACGCTTTAGTATCAGTGCTCGTATCTTTTCCGCAATTTTGTTAATGACCTCTTTAGTAAACCAATACATAACCAGCAAAAGCAGTGCTGCTTGCATCTCCTCCATACTTGTTATTGTTGCAGACAGTGTCGCACAAAAATATTGTGCGCAGTCCCACGTCTCTGGACTTATTTGCCTAATTTTCACGGTACTTTAGACTGCAGTGGAAACGCAGACAGTAGCAGGTCTGGGGGGAAAAAAGTTCTTGTAAAAAAAGTTCCAGGTACAAAATGTTCCGGATAATTTCGGTGGAAACTGGGCTAATGACACCAAACGTTGCATGTGTCATTGTCACCTCACTCTGACTACACCACATCAATTTGGTCACAGCGCCACCAATTGGTTAAAAGTGATAAACCATTCAATAATTTTAGCAGTGACTATTTTTATGGTTCTTCACACATTGTTGCACTTGGTCTGATGCTACCAGCCATGGTGGCATGACTTGTCGCGTTCTTTAAGCTTGGTCCGGATAATTGCTGCTTGCAGCTATATTTCTATTATGTAGTGCTTTAGTATGTTAGACAACATATCAAAAGAAGTACACTTCTTTAAAGCACAACAAAAGATTATTAAACAATGACTTAAAATGTACTTTAAAACTTTTACATTTTTACAAAGTGTACTTAAATGTTTTAAAAAACAGTCATTAAAGGTCCTGTTCTTCGTGATCCCATTGTTCTAACTTTAGTTAGTGTGTAATGTTGCTGTTAGAGCATAAATAATACCTGTAAAATTATAAAGCTCAAAGTTCAATGCCAAGCGAGATATTTAATTTAACAGAAGTTCCCTTTCAAAGCCTACAGCGAACGGCCGGTTTGGACTACATCCCTTTACTTCCTTCTTTAATGACGTCAGTAGAACAGTTTGTTGACTAACCTCAGCCCACAAGAATATGCAAAAAAGGGGGCGTGGTCTTGTTGCTGTCCCACGTGGAGAAGAGGAAGTGTTGCGTGAAGAAGAGGAAGTGATGCGTTTGAGTGTGTTTGTCGCCATGTCGTCGAGGCGCTGTTATTTTCATCCCGGAGTCAAATCACCTTTCTTTGGCTTTCCCAGGGACGCTGTACTTAGAGATCATTGAGTGCATACATCTCCCCGTTACGGAAAGGGGCGTGACCTTTCCGTGCAACGTGCGCTAAGCTGCTGTCGAATCACAACACAGGAACCGCTGGCACAATCAGAACTCGTTACGTATTTCTGAAGGAGGGACTTCATAGAACAAGGAAATCATCTGCCGTTTTTAGGACAGTGAAAACAGCGGTGTACAGATGAGTAAATTGTGTGAAAAATACTGTGTTTTTTTACACGCGAAACATGAACACATGTTATATTGCACACTGTAAACACAATCAAAGCTTCAAAAAAACACCTTTAAACTGTACTGTTCTTTTCACAACAAAATACAACGGTCTGGAGCCCGAGGGAAAGGCTAACCCACTTGCTGATAGAATCTGTGCAGCCAGTGATTGTGGTTGAGGATACGAACAGGTACTCTACCTGAGCTCTCGGGTCCCTCGAGCCGAACGGCCCACCGCCTGCAGGTTTGCTCCCGGCTGGCGCCAGTGCTGTCAAAGGTTCCTCGTTAAGACCCACAGACGGGGAGGGCGAGGTGGGCCGTATGGGGACGTGGGCTGTGGAAAGCCAGTGGACGTAACCGAAGCAACTCGAGCAGTTAATGACATTTTATATAACTGTTAAGCAATTATTGAATACATAAAGCCTTTTTTACAACATCCGAGCACGCTGTGCGTCTAGGGCTCCCAAAGAGCGCAGGCTGGGGGAAAAAATGACCGTCGAGCAGCCAAAATCTACATTTTCATTTGGCAAAAGCAGCCGGTGCGCTGTTTAATCCGAAGCACGCCTTGGGTTTCATATGCAACCAATGTTCGGCCCCAGCCGCTCTGCTTTTAATTGACAGATTGCTTTCCTGACTGCAGACTCTGCATTCGAAAGCAAGTTTTGAAGGGTCCTTCGCTTTATGGAAGGGTTCAGGCTGGCTCGAGGTGGCCCAGACGGCAGGAATAAATGGATAATATTGGTATCTGATTCCTCTCCTCATCTTGCCCCGTTGAGAGAGACCCACACTTAACCCGTGAGCACAGGAGCGGGGCTGATGCCAGGTCAGTTCAGACTCATTACCACTAGGGCAGAGGGCTTTACAGCCACCCTAATCCATGGTGCACCGCAATGTCAAATGAAATGTGAGGAAACACAGATCATTAAAAACATGGCACTCTTTAAATGGCCACATGTACCGTACTCTCACACAGCGGTAAATCTTTCAGTCTTTCTGACCCAACATAATATGCCGTGAGTCGCTCTCGCTCTTTATGAACATCTGTTATTTTCTCAGTTTTCCCTTAAAAAAGGAACTCCTCATCCAAAAAATTTGATTTGTTAACCAAACTGCTTAAAGTCATTTATCATAAAAAAGAGCACAGTAAATCATTGCATCTGATTGCTGGGACTGGATTTCTATCATTATACAAAGAGACTGGTAAATATACAATAACGTAAACAGAGCAGAACAGAAAAATGGCAAACACCAGCTTGTGTAATTCATCAGGTGGTTATCAGGAGAAATGCAAGATCATGTGTTTATATAACATTTTAGATTATGGTAACCATGAGCCACAATTGCTTTAAGAAATAACACAATGTGAATACATGTGTATTTTTACATAAAGTGTAGTTCTACCACATGTACATTTATTTATGTTTTCATACACACTGAAACGTACAATGTTAAAAAAAAAATTGTTGAGCTAACTTAAAATAATAAGGCAACTTATCGCACTTAACTTTTAAAGTTGGCTCACCTTGTTTATTTAGTTGTCTTGACAAGAAGTTAAGTTCAAAAGATGACATGGCACTCATTAGATGAACAAAAGTTTTTTAAATTAACTTTAACTGGAGCAAGTTAGTTGGGTTAAATTAAAAAGTTGAATGCGATACGTTGCCTTATTTTTTTAAGTTAGCTCAACTTAATTTTTTTACAGTGTATAATATTGTCGTATTGACAGCACTAAAACGTAAATGATGTACATATGAACAACTTTAGCGACGTACAAATCTGTAGGTATTCCTATTTATGAAAATTACAATTGTGGCATTAATGTTTTGACTCTATTGTATTCAATTGTCATATCAATGACATGTTTTTAGTCGCATTTATTAAATTAAGTTTACTCAACTATACTTAAGAAATATTAACATTTCACTCTGTTCATGACTTCGTGATAACATAAATTCACAAAAGACATCAATTTTATTCGTTCTCTGTAATCCAAATCATTAGAATCCATACATTTGCAAGGAACAGATACAAATTCAGCTGTTTATCCAGCGATCTTCATCTCTATTCTCAGTGGTTACCGTAAACGTCAAATCCCGTGCTCATTATGATGAATTCAGTTTCAAAAGTTGCTCCATTAAGAAGCGTTACAACACTGATATCAAATCCTCATTGGCTCTCGCCTGCTTCGTCACAGATCCGGACATACCGTGTTTCAGTCAATGTACATTTTAAAAAAGGAAATGCACAATTTCATGGATTAATAACTTAAATTCTGCTCTGTACCTCATACAAAACTATTATATACCGCCAGAGAGGACTGTGAGTCACCAAGACTTTTGGTACCGCTTTTGACATTTTCACAATAAATAAACAGTTGTCTGCCTGTTATGTTTTTTCTTCATGACTGTAAGTAGTTTTAAGAAATGGTTATGGGTAGGAGTAGGATTAGCGGCTCAAAATATATTTTTAATGCTATATTTTTACTAAAATTGTCATTTTCCTACACATCTCGTCCATTATGTTTTATTATTTTTATATTCTGTATAAAATGAGTATGTTTAGGTTTAGGAGTAGGGTTAAGGGATATTTTAAAGTAAAGGGAAATTGTACAGATTTCTTGATGATATGAAAGATTCGTAAATAGTAAATAGTTGACGCTTTGTAGCTGTAAAAACGTAATAATGCTATGTCCATATTGTACTTTTTAGTATCTATCCAATCGTACAAAAAGTACATTTTGTGTCTTTGAAAGTTACGTATTAATACCAACGTATTAACAAAGAGATCAGGCTGAATAACAATATGCAATTAGATGTTCCACAAGATAATTGGGTAACACTTTATTTTACAGTGTCCTTGTTACATATGTTACTTACCATAGTAATAACAGTAAATGATGCATTATTACATGCAACTAACCCTAAACCAAACCCTAACCCTATGGTAAGTACATGTAGTTACAAAATATTACTCATTAGTTAAATATATAATTACACTATAATAATGACACCTTAAAATAAAGTGTAACCGATAATTGCAGACTGCTAGTATTACTTGTGTAATGACATAGTAATAATACTGTAATGTAAACTATGACTAAAAATGCAACACAAAATCTATCATATAATTTGTATAATATAAGAGTAAGCCCCATTACATTGTCTGTCCATTACCAGGTCAAATGTCTAGTGTAGGGAAGCAAGATATATCGGCCACAATATCGGTATCAGCCGATATACTGTATATTCATTTTTGTTATCGTTATCGCCCCAATAATAAAATTTGACCAATATATTAAAGACAATAAATAATGTATTTTTCCTTCAGCTGAGACACTTTAGATCTGCACTGTTCGCCATGATGGTTTTAAATTGCTTGAAATATGATTGGAATCACTAGTCATAAGTCATATAGGCTACATAAAATTATAATGAGAACATTATAAGTGTGTTCTTGGGACATGGATTTTAATGGTGAAACCTAATCGGGCTCCCAAAAATTATATAAAAACTTGGATTTAGATTTATCGACCAATATATCAGTTTTTGGTTTTCAAAAATAAAGAATTATCGGTTATCGGCCAAATTTTTCATATGGGTGCATTCCTAGTCTAGAATCTTTCTTTGAGCACTCAACTGAGACTCCTGCATGAGTTCATTACAGACTATACCGCTCAGTGTGTTATCAGCTGTGCAGACGCGATTTATCGGCCAATATATCGGTTATCTGTTTTCAAATATAAACAATTATCGGTTATCGGCCAAAATGTTCATATGGGTGCATCCCTAGTCTAGAATCTTTCTTTGAGCACTCAATTGAGACTCCTGCACATGTTTATTACAGACTATAACGCTAAGTGTGTTATCAGCTGTGCAGAAGTGATTTATCAGCCAATGTATCGGTTATCGGTTTTCAAAAATAAATAATTATCGGTTACTGTATCTGCAAAAATTTTCATATGGGTGCATCCCTAGTCTAGAATGTTTCTTTGAGCACTCAATTGAGACTCCTGCACATGTTCATTACAGACTATAACACTAAGTGTGTTATCAGCTGTGCAGAAGCGATTTTTCGGCCAATATATCAGTTTTTAATATAAACAATTATCGGTTATCGGACAACATTTTCATATGGGTGCATTCCTAGTCTAGAATCTTTCCTTGAGCGCTCAATTGAGACTCCTGCACATGTTCATTACAGACTATAACGCTCAGTGTGTTATCAGCTGTGCAGAAGTTATTTATAAGCCAATATATTTGTTTTCGGTTTTCAAATATAAAGAATTATTGGTTATTGTATCGGCCAAAATATTCATATCGGTGCATCCCTAGTCTAGAATCTTTCTTTGAGCACTCAACTGAGACTCCTGCATGAGTTCATTACAGACTATACCGCTCAGTGTGTTATCAGCTGTGCAGACGCGATTTATCGGCCAATATATCGGTTATCTGTTTTCAAATATAAACAATTATCGGTTATCGGCCAAAATGTTCATATGGGTGCATCCCTAGTCTAGAATCTTTCTTTGAGCACTCAATTGAGACTCATGCACATGTTTATTACAGACTATAACGCTCAGTGTTATCAGCTGTGCAGAAGTGATTTATCAGCCAATATATCGGTTATCGGTTTTCAAAAATAAATAATTATCGGTTACTGTATCTGCAAAAATGTTCATATGGGTGCATCCCTAGTCTAGAATATTTCTTTGAGCACTCAATTGAGACTCCTACACGTGTTCATTACAGACTATAAGGCTTAGTGTGTTATCAGCTGTGCAGAAGTGATTTTTTGGCCAATATATCAGTTTTTAATATAAAGAATTATCGGTTATCGGACAACATTTTCATATGGGTGCATCCCTAGTCTAGAATCTCTCTTTGAGCGCTCAATTGAGACTCCTGCACGTGTTCATTACTGACTATAACGCTCAGTGTGTTATCAGCTGTGCAGATGTGAGAAACAGATTGTGAGGTGAATCAGAGATTTAATACGGCACACCGGTGACTAACAGCATCTGTAAGAGCAGACACGGCACGTCTAATCTCAGCAAACTGTAAATTACCAGTCATCTGTTTGGCACAAGGCTTTACGTAAGGCAATCTGGGAAAGACCAATCAAAAGCAGTACCCCTGTTAGTCACAAATCACATGATCCCTGTGATGAATGCTGGAAGAAAGTAGTTTAATACAAATCAAGAGAGCAGATTATATGGAAATAAGATTTAAATGATTTGAATGGCATTTACAGTGTGTGCAATTTGAAAAGCATGCATTTCTGAATTAAAATGAGCTTAATGTAAACTTTCAAAGTAAATAAAAGGAAATTCAGTCAAGTGAGCTCTCAGACACTCAGACTGTATACATGTCGTGCCGGTGAGGTGGTAAAGGTGGTTTTAAAATGGGGAAGCCCTGCCAGAACACACATTTTAACTCAGTCCTGGCCAGCTTTATTCTGTGTCAGGAAAGAACTTTAATTTCATGTTCTATAATATTTAGACTGCGCATAAGAAATCACCTATTTTATGGAACAAGGTGCGCTGTGCAAACCACGGAAAACAACTAGGGGACGATGACTAAAAATAACTGTGAAACATAGAAAAATATTTGCACAGCGCACTGTACATGCACATAAGCGTGACTTCTGGACAGAAAGGAAAATATACGGAGATGATTTTTCGAGGTATTTGCTTTAGACTCTACTCCATTTAGCGTGAAAATACTGTATTGCGTTGAACAAAGCGTGGATGATGGAGAGAGAGTGATAGTGAGAGGTCGAGAGTGGGAAACAGATTTATAATGGTGGAAAATGCTTGAAGGTTAAATGTATCTCTGTTGCATCAAAATGACACTTTTACACACATTAACACATTTTTTTACTTCTGTTATATGACTGGTTTTATAATTTTGTATTTTAATCATGACTTTATAATCATGTAATGGTGTGCAATCTTTTCCAATATTTAATTTCTTAAATTGCTTGGTTGAAGTTGAAATAAAATTAAACAAAATAATATCTAAAGAATGTAATGGTAAATTCAAATCATACAAATCAAATTAATTGGAAGCTTTTTTTAAACTTAAATAATTAAATATATCAATATTAAAACCCACCCCATCTTACAAAGTGTTTTAATATTGTATAAACATAAAATTATATATATATGTATATATTCCAAATG
Organism: Romanogobio albipinnatus; assembly: GCA_023566225.1. NCBI lineage: Eukaryota > Metazoa > Chordata > Actinopteri > Cypriniformes > Gobionidae > Romanogobio > Romanogobio albipinnatus. The sequence continues at coordinate 46,357,424 of CM042257.1, read as the reverse complement.
CAACAATCAACACTGTTCTCCTCTACTAAAGGTGTTTGAATGTGTGTGTGCACTTTACATTACACAGGAGGAGTGTGTGCTGTGGGACGCCGGGCCTGAGGCCTCGTCAGCTCCAATGATAATTTGTGGTTTGGTGAACGTACGCCTGGGCCACAAAGAGAGCTTCTGATCAGCTCCGTCTGGCTTCGGCCTGCCCGTTCCATCCCAAATATGACCACCGCCTTCACTCTCAAACAGGGAAATATTCTGACCATATTCCACGCAATTTACTCTGGCACAGGTCTGCAGACCAGATTTTATATGCATAGTTCTGAAATCCTGACTAGCCCCCCTCCGCATCGCTCGGAAAAAGAGCATGTCAAACAAAAGTATAAAACTAGACGCCTATTTATACCTGCCCTCTAAAAGCATCAATTAGGGAGCCAATTAGAGAACATGTCTTAATATGTTTGCTTTGTTTAATCGCCGTTTTGCTTGCGTATTTACAGTGGATATGTTTGAATCACTTAAGAGCCTTTGGGATCCATCAGACATCCATTATACCGGCTTCTGCACTTTGAGTAAAGGGGTCTGTTTGGACCAGAACACCATTTGGGAAACCGCAGGTCACAAAGACGGGTCTCAGCACCGGATAAAAAGCATTCTGTTCGAGCTGTTTTGGTATCACGAGCCAATGCAGGAAAAGCTGCCACTACCTGAGATGGAAGGGGCAGTAAAGTTGCGGGATCGACCGTTTTCTCTGAGCCTGCTTTTAGAGGTTGTCATTCTTGGATTAAGTCTGGCTCTATGGCATTATGTGCATGTTGTTGGCTATTGCAGGCCTGCTCTGGGCATTCATGGGAAATCCGCTAACAAGCAGGAGGTCTTTCGACTGATTTAGCCCGTTGAGATTATCTGAGAGGAACTATAACTCTAAGCTTTTTGTTCAGTCGTCCAGTCCAATGGCAATAAAGTCTTAAAAACTGTGTGTGAAACGACTGGAAAGCAGGAAAATCTTTCTTTCTTTCTAGAAATAAAAGAAAAAATACAATAAATCAAATCAATAAGAATGATAAATTAAAGTAAAATAAAATTATGATAAAAAAATGTGACTGTAATGTCTTAATTTTTGTCATATTTGATCTTATGTACTTACTGAGAAAGAAAAAAGTACTGTTCACGTCTCTACACCGCGAATCTATCACTGTATTGCAGAATATATAAAATAATATAATTTCTGCCTCATTCTGTGATGTTGAAGGAATTGAAAATAATCAAAGATATTTGAAATCCAACAAAGAGATTTGCTTTACTGTTGTGACCGCCATTTGCTTATCACAAGGACCATCTGGAAGACAATAGAGAGGCCTGCAGGCCACATGGGGTCCCACCTTTTATAGTGGGGGAAGTTTGGTTTGAATGTCATGTTTGAGTTTGGTCTGATTGGTCAGTTTAAATATCTCACATTTGGTTTCAGTCACATGGTCAGAGAAAGGGATAAAAGGAGATTGGAATTATTGCTCTTTCTCTTTTTTCCTCTGGGTCTCTTACTCTCTGGCTCTTGAGGTCATTGGGGCTTCTATTCTTTGCTCTCTTCTTCTCTCTCTCTCTCCCACATATTTTGCTATTGTAACTGCACTTATCTCCGTCGTTGGTATAAGTTGCAGTGGGTGGAAATAGACGAGAAATGTACAGTTTTCTTCCATCTTTCTGATAACGTTTCTTTAGTCTTCTGGCAACCCTGCAGATTGAACCATCTGCAGGAGTCCACTCTTACAATGTGAAGCCTGTCAGATTACAAAAGTAGGTTATTTCAAACACTCGATTAATGTTCTCTTTTTATGGACAACAGGTTTGTAAACGCTTCTCATTACAAGTTTGGAAAGAGGTTGTTGCTTTTTCTACACATTAAGGGGGCTTTAACACTGGGCACGTTTGCTGTGGTCATGTCCAAATGCGATTGTTCAGCGCTGGTCTGGTTTCACACTCAACTTGATTCTATCGAACCCTGGTGCACTTGTTCATTTTACGTCATCAAAAATGTGCAAGGCGGATGATAGAAAACACACTGCAGTAAATATATTGTGTTTTTATTCATTTGGTGCTATTATGTGCAGCTGGGTAAACAACTCTTGGGTTTACTGTATGTGCGCAGCATGAAGTTAATTTGTTTCCCTGATTGCACGCATATGCGCAAATTCACGTGAATCGCGGGACAGTTCGAGTGCCACCTCCTACAGAGTCTCGGGTTCGGTGCGTACCGAGCCCGTGATTGACAGCTTTTATTAGCAGTTTTTCATGCAAACCGTGCCGCTTTTCGAACTAAAATGCCAATGACTCCATCTCACAGTGCATGCAGAGATAGAGCAGCATTTATTGTGAACCGATCGATCCGCCCTGAACAGTGCTGCGCTTCATCTGCACATTTATTTATTTATTTAAAAATTTAAGCGTTTTACATAATTTCACTAAGACAAATCTCGATTTTGGTTTAATTCCAGTCAATCGTGCAGCCCTAGATTAACCTCACACAAGCACAAAACAAATTCTCCCTTCACTCAAACGAGCTCTGTCTCACATGCTAAACTGTATCGCACGCGTGCTACTGGGGTAAATATATTCATCACACAGACAGATTTTTTTGTAGCACGTGCGACATATATGTTACCACACCTCAAGACATCGATCCGATGATATATTTAAAGGTCGCGTTCTTTGTGTTTTTTTTAAGCTTTGATTGTGTTTACAGTGTGCAATATAACATGTGTTCATGTTTCGCGTGTAAAAAAACACAGTATTTTTCACACAATTTGCTTATCTGTGCACCGCTGTTCTCACTGTCCTAAAAACGGCTGATGAGTTCCTTGTTCTATGAAGTCCCTCCTTCAGAAATACGTAACGAGTTCTGATTGTGCCAGCGGTTCCTGTGTTGTGATTTGACCGCAGCTTAGCGAACGTGGCAAGGTTCCTGTGTTGTGATTCGACAGCAGCTTAGCGCACGTAACTTGCACGGAAAGGTCATGCCTCTTAACGGGAGATGTATGCGCTCAATGATCTCTACAGCGTCCCTGGGAAAGCCAAACAAAGGTGATTTGACTCCAGGATGAAAATAACAGCGCCTCGACGACATGGTGACAAACACACTCAAACGCAACAATTCCTCTTCTCCACGTGGGACAGCAACAAGACCACGCCCCCTTTTTTCACGTATTCTTGTGGGCGGAGGTTAGTCTGTTCTACTGACGTAATTAATGAAGGAAGTACCAGGATGTAGTCCAAGCCGGCCGTTCGCTGTAGGCTTTGAAAGGGAACTTCTGTTAAATAAAATATCTCGCTTGGCATTGAGCTTTATAATTTTACAGGTATTATTTATGCTCTAACAGCAACATTACACACTAACTAAAGTTTGAACAATGGGATCACGAAGAACGGGACCTTTAAAGGGATTCGTCTGGTTTTTGTACTTAAATCGCTATTGTGAGTAGGACTATTTCTTCCGCGTCTCATCCAATGGCTCTTTTGCTAGTTCCGAAACGTCATTTTAAAGCTAGTTGTGGAGGCTTGAGCCACTGCGTCAACTAATAAACGTTACCTCGCTAGTGAGAAATGTCATGTTGCTTTTAATTTGCTAAACTATTTTACTGATAAAATCGTCAGAGCAGCGCTGACATCACGTTTCTGTGCGAGTGTGTCCGCACTGTGTGTGTGCGCGTTTGAGTGGGAGAGCAGAGAGAGCGGAAGAACAAGAGTAATGTGCGTTTCTTACAAAATTAAACGTCATTTTGTGGAAATAAAACATGGAAATAATTTGTCCTTTTTATCTTATTGTTTACTATATTTATTTGATTGGTCAGTGTCGTTGTGGGTTTTGGTTATTTGCTGTTGTAGGCTGTAAAGACATTTGCAATAACTGAAATCATTTGGCGAAGTGATATGGAACTGTAATGCGGTCAAGAGCTGCCTGGAACTACGTTCGCTGTGCGTTTCCCAGAAAATAATTGCACACCTCAGAATCAGATTCAAGCATTCAACGGCCCCGTAGTATAAATAAATATACACACACACACACACACACTATATAGCCAAAAGAAATTCACAAATTCATCAAAGACACTACTCTAAATCATTAAATTCAGATGTTCAATCACTTCCATGGCCACAGGTGTATAAATCAAGTACTAGGAATGCAGACGCTTATACACACATTAGTGAGAGAATGGGCCGCTTTCAGGAGCTCAGAGAACTCAAGCGTGGGACCGTGATCGGTGGCCACCTGTGCAATAAGTCAATTCGTGAAATTTCCTCACTACTAAATATTTCACACTCAACTGTTAGTGGTGTTATAACAAAGTGGAAGCAATTGGGAACAACAGCAACTCAGTCATGAAGTGGTAGGCCACGTAAAATCACAGAGCGGGGACAGCGCATGCTGAGGGTCACAGTGCGCAGAAGTAGCCAACTTTCTGTAGAGTCAATAGAGACCTCCAAACTTTGTGTGGCCTTCAGATGAGCTCAAGAATAGTGTGTAGAGCTTCATGGGATGGGTTTCCATGGCCGAGCAGCTCATCCAAGCCTGACACCGCCAAGTGCAATGCAAAGCGCTGGATGCAGTGGGGTAAACTGTACTCTGTTTCTCTAGAGCTGTACTCTAGAGCAGTGGAGACGTGTTCTCTGGAGTGACCAATCACGCTTCTCTCTGGCAATCCCATGGACGAGTCTGGGTTTGGTGGTTGCCAGGAGAACGGGACTTGCCTGACTGCATTGTGCCAAGTGTAAAGTTTGGTGGAGGTGGGATTATGGGGTGGGGTTGTTTTTCAGGGGTTGGGCTTGGCCCCTTAGTTCCAGTGAAAGGAACTCTTAACTTTAAGAGGCTCTCTGCTTTAGCATACCAAGACATTTTGGATAATTTCATGCTCCCAACTTTGTGGGAACAGTTTGGGGACGGCCCCTTTCTGTCCCAACATGACTGCGCTCCAGTGCACAAAGCGTCGCTCCATAAAGACATGGATGAGTGAGTTTGGTGTGGAGGAACTAGACTGGCCTGCACAGAGTCCTGACCTCAACCCAATAGAACACCTTTGGGATGAATTAGAGCGGAGACTGAGAGCCAGGCCTTCTCGTCCAACATCAGCCAATATACACTACTGTTCAAGTTAAGTATTTTTTTCTTTCTTTTTTGAAAGAAATTCAGACTTTTATTCAGCAAGGATGTGTTAAATTGATAAAATGTGACAGTAAAGATTTATATAGCTCAATAGAAAAAAAGATGTATATTGTTAAATAGAAAAAAAAAATCTGTTTTGAATAAATGCTGTTCTTTTTAAGATACATCTTTTAATTTCCCATTAATATCGTGCTTTTGACAAAGGAGGAGTTGCAATGAACTGAGCATGAGTGAAAGTGTGACATGCTGATATACACAAAATCTGAATCACTCCCAGGTGCGCAGCTTCATGCTCCCCTTCTCATTTTGGCTTATCTGCAATGAAAAACAAAAGAGATGTCATACCAGAGACGAACCACCGCGAGCAACAGCACAAAAACAAACACTGCAACCAGAGATTGATAGGACACTGGAGGAGACAAGCACTTATCCAATAAACCGTCATGCTGTAACATATCACCCCCACACACAGAGTCTGCTGTGTCTGTCTCTATACATCGACTAACCAACAGAACATATGCAAGACTGAATGGACACATGGATTGGGCAGATTATATGCCACTCAGGTGTGAATAAGCTTTTTTGTTTTGTTTTATGTAAAAGCAGATACACTGATCGAAAACAGAAAGAAAGGAGGAGGAACCTGTTCAGAAGTGATACTGACTTGTGAAAGATGACAGAATGTTGTTAAGACCTAAAGCTGTAGACTCAGGCAGGAGTGCAAGACGACCACAATAAGAGGTAATATGAGGTCATAAACATATTGCAGTGCTGTACGGTCATGTATTGCAGGCGAGGAGTGAGGCGTAGATCTATTTGCAGGCTTATTCAAAACAAAAATCCACAATATTTAGCATGTATGGACAAATCCTTGTGTATGGAAGCTTGTTTCTGCCACAGAATAAAAGATTAAAAGGGTAATTGCTAAATATCTCACAATTCTGACTTTGTATCACAAAATTCTGACTTTATATCTCACAATTCTGACTTTATATCACAATTCTGACTTTATATCACACAATTTGACTTTATATCTCACAATTCTGACTTTATATCTCACAATTCTGACTTTATATCACACAATTCTGACTTTATATCACACAATTCTGACTTTATATCTCACAATTCTGACTTTATATCACACAATTCTGACTTTATATCACACAATTCTGACTTTATATCTCACAATTCTGACTTTATATCTCACAATTCTGACTTTATATCTCACAATTCTGACTTTATATCACACAATTCTGACTTTATATCTCACAATTCTGACTTTATATCTCACAATTCTGACTTTATATCACACAATTCTGACTTTATATAACACAATTCTGATTTTATATCACACAATTCTGACTTTATATCACACAATCCTGACTTTATATCACACAATTCTGACTTTATATCACACAATTCTGACTTTATATCACACAATCCTGACTTTATATCACACAATTCTGACTTTATATCACACAATTCTGACTTTATATCACACAATTCTGACTTTATATTACACAATTCTGACTTTATATCACACAATTCTGACTTTATATCACACAATTCTGACTTTATATCTCACAATTCTGACTTTATATCTCACAATTCTGACTTTATATCACACAATTCTGACTTTATATAACACAATTCTGATTTTATATCACACAATTCTGACTTTATATCACACAATCCTGACTTTATATCACACAATTCTGACTTTATATCACACAATTCTGACTTTATATCACACAATCCTGACTTTATATCACACAATTCTGACTTTATATCACACAATTCTGACTTTATATCACACAATTCTGACTTTATATTACACAATTCTGACTTTATATCACACAATTCTGACTTTATATCACACAATTCTGACTTTATATCACTTAATTCTGACTTTATATCACACAATTCTGACTTTATATTACACAATCCTGACTTTATATCACACAATTCTGATTTTATATCCCATAATTCTGACTTTATATTACTTAATTCTGACTTTATATCACACAATCCTGACTTTATATCACACAATTCTGACTTTATATCACACAATTCTGACTTTATATCACTTAATTCTGACTTTATATCTCACAATCCTGACTTTATATCACACAATTCTGACTTTATATCACACAATTCTGACTTTATATCACACAATTCTGACTTTATATCACACAATTCTGACTTTATATTACACAATTCTGACTTTATATCACACAATTCTGACTTTATATTACTTAATTCTGACTTTATATCACACAATCCTGACTTTATATCACACAATTCTGACTTTATATCACACAATTCTGACTTTATATTACTTAATTCTGACTTTATATCACACAATCCTGACTTTATATCACTTAATTCTGACTTTATATCACACAATTCTGACTTTATATCACTTAATTCTGACTTTATATCACACAATTCTGACTTTATATCACACAATTCTGACTTTATATCACTTAATTCTGACTTTATATCACACAATCCTGACTTTATATCTCACAATTCTGACTTTATATCTCACAATTCTGACTTTATATCACACAATTCTGACTTTATCTCACAAAATCCTGACTTTATATCACAAAATTCTGACTTTATATCACACAATCCTGACTTTATATCACACAATTCTGACTTTATATCTCACAATTCTGACTTTATATCACTTAATTCTGACTTTATATCACACAATCCTGACTTTATATCACACAATTCTGACTTTATATCTCACAATTCTGACTTTATATCACACAATTCTGACTTTATCTCACAAAATCCTGACTTTATATCACAAAATTCTGACTTTATATCACACAATCCTGACTTTATATCACACAATTCTGACTTTATATCTCACAATTCTGACTTTATATCACTTAATTCTGACTTTATATCACACAATCCTGACTTTATATCACACAATCCTGACTTTATATCTCACAATTCTGACTTTATATCTCACAATTCTGACTTTATATCACACAATTCTGACTTTATCTCACAAAATCCTGACTTTATATCACAAAATTCTGACTTTATATCACACAATCCTGACTTTATATCACACAATTCTGACTTTATATCTCACAATTCTGACTTTATATCACTTAATTCTGACTTTATATCACACAATCCTGACTTTATATCACACAATCCTGACTTTATATCACACAATTCTGACTTTATATCTCACAATTCTGACTTTATATCACTTAATTCTGACTTTATATCACAAAATTCTGATTTTATATCACATAATTCTGACTTTATATCACTTAATTCTGACTTTATATCTCACAATTCTGACTTTATATCACTTAATTCTGACTTTATATCACACAATTCTGACTTTATATCACTTAATTCTGACTTTATATCACACAATCCTGACTTTATATCTCACAATTCTGACTTTATATCACACAATTCTGACTTTATCTCACAAAATACTGACTTTATATCACACAATTCTGACTTTATATCACTTAATTCTGACTTTATATCACACAATCCTGACTTTATATCTCACAATTCTGACTTTATATCACACAATTCTGACTTTATCTCACAAAATACTGACTTTATATCTCACAATTCTAACTTTATATCTCACAATTCTGACTTTATATCACAAAATTCTGACTTTATATCTCACAATTCTGACTTTATATCTCACAATTCTAACTTTATATCTCACAATTCTGACTTTATATCTCACAATTCTGACTTTATATCACATAATTCTGAGTTTATATCACTTAATTCTGACTTTATATCACAAAATTCTGACTTTATATCACATAATTCTGAGTCTATATCACTTAATTCTGAGTTTATATCACTTAATTCTGACTTTATCTCACAAAATCCTGACTTTATATCACAAAATTCTGACTTTATATCACAAAATTCTGACTTTATATCTCACAATTCTAACTTTATATCTCACAATTCTGACTTTATATCTCACAATTCTGACTTTATATTTCATAATTCTGAGTTTATATCACTTAATTCTGAGTTTATATCACTTAATTCTGACTTTATATCACAAAATTCTGACTTTATATCACATAATTCTGAGTTTATATCACTTAATTCTGACTTTATATCTCACAATTCTGACTTCATATCACAATTCAGAATTGCGAGATGTAAACATAATTGTGAGATAAAAAGGTCCAATGTTTTTTTTTTAATGTTTTTGTTGTTGTTGTTGTTTTTGCGGAAACAAGCTTCCATAGTTAAACATGTAGTCTACACCAGACAGATGTACAACTGTATCACATACAGCAGACTCAAAGAATGTACCATGTTTCAACTCATAAACAGGAAATATCAATTTAGACATATGAAATGCAAAAACACACCATTGCTGTCACTTACATTTTAGCAAAAGGTCAATTTGATCCCTCACAAAAATATGACACTAAAATGCTAACCCACAAGACTATTAGCATAACACACTCATGTTGAGGCCAGTTTTACTGTTTACATTTGGGTTTCCTGGTGGGTTGTTTTGTCATAGTCACCTACAGATTTCATAGTCAAATAACTACAATTGACAACTCAACCAAAGTAAAGAGAAAACTAATGAAAAATTGAGTGGTTTTTCTTCTTCCATTGCATCACTTTTGAAATTATCATAAACAAATGTATTTCGCTCCCAACATCGACATCCCAGCGGCTTGTGGTTGTGGTCTCGAGCGTATACACCCACATTTTCTCTGGCTCCTGGAGGACTTCATATCCCAGGAGGCTTTTTCCCCCCCTCATATGTCTGTTTCTTTTCCATGGCAACTCACAGCAACAGGGAAAAGGAGAAATGGGTCAATGAGACAGATTTTCTATTGATATGCCTCACAGTCATGGGATGAGAAGCGTCATGGGACGAAAAGGGAAGGGGGAAAAATAAATAAAAGCATTAACCAAAATATAAACTGCATTGATATTTAACTGTCTACACTGGTTGCAATGGTTAAATGTCTTTCATTGTTATTAAAACTAAATGCAAATCAGATCTTTTCTGCTGAAAAGGCATGTTTTTTGTGTTAATTGTGTTATTTGTCGGCTGATCAGACTAGGAGACCAGTTAGACCAGCAAACCAGGCAAACCAGAAATTAATTTGTCCTAGCATTTACTGGATGTTTGGCTACTTTCTTTTGTGGACACAGGTGTGTTTCCACTGACCTTTCATCGGGTCAGGGTCACGACCCTTTTGAGTCACAGTCAGCCGTGTGTTTAGACGTTCCAATGGCACATTTCCGAGCTTTCACCCCCCCCCCTTGTTCGGCCTAATCTTCTGTAAGTGTTCGCAGATCTTGTCTTCTTACTCCTGCGGTCCCTAATTCAGGTTTACTGGATCCTCTCAAGTACCTTGCCAATCACATTTGATGAGGAATTTTGCTAGACTAAAAGCAGGGATCAGGCCTGGCATTATCAAAACTTAGCTCAGTTTAAACCTATGGTCAACGACTACATACAACACACAACTGACTAGGATTAAAAGACAAGATTGAGAAGAACCAACAGTCAATAATGTGATGGAACAAGTTTTGTTCACAGTAAAGAAAGTCTTTAAAATGGACAGAAACGCCATAGGAATTTGTCCGAACATGTAGGAGGAACCAAAGCAGGAAAATTAAGCAACACATACATTGCATGCCTTGCTTAGATCCACAAACTGTGCTTCATTACCTTATTGTTGAACCTGAACCACACACACACTCCCACACCCTCACACACGCCATTCCTCATGTTGAGAAACAGCAGGTCAGAGTCTTGTCAATGTATTTGTTTTTGGAACTTAAAAATCTTTCCCAAGTAAAAGTGCTCGTTTGGGATTCTCCTCATTCCATGTTTCTCATCTGATCTATGAATAAATCTATCATTAGGATGAGTCTGACTAGGAAAAAGTGCACTGCTCACGTACATTCACTTACTTTTATTAGGCCGTGTGTCCGCCAAAGCGTCTTTTCACGCAGCTGGCTGGCGTATCCAATTGTTTTCAATGAGAACGTTGCGTCACTTTTTACCCAGCCGACCAATCACAGTGGAGGAGGGGCGGGACAAATACAACACCAACCAACTGCCACAACCTGCGAACACAGAAACGGACATTCAACGGATTTTATATTACGAACATAGGACTGACCTGAAGGAATATGCTAAATCTGAATGCAGGTAATCCAGTCGGTCACTCAATCTCGCTCTCACAATACTCTTCAATGAACAATATCAATGAGAACAAACATATGTTTACGTTGATAAGCGTGGTTGCTAAGGGTGTTGTGCAGTGATACACAGAACCGTTAGATAAAGCGGTCATCGCCGTGTTTTATTGTGAATAAAACACAGCTACTGACCAATCAGAATCAAGGATTGGAATCAATCGTTTTATAACACGCTTTTAACTCCACTCGATTGACATTTTTACTTTAAAGGTGTTGTGAAACGTGCAGGAAGAAATGCAATATTTTGTAGAATAATCGCCACAGCCATTGTTTTGTCTGTAAAGGTCTTGAAAGGCTTCCTTTATGGTCTGTGCTAAGCTAAAGCATTTAGCTATTTCAAGACTGCCATCTTTACAGTAGTTCCAGAACATTACTTCTGGTCATTGTTTCAAACTTAGGCTGACCTTTGAGAAGAGTTGATTGATTTCTTTTGGCCTACATTTGGATCAGCACGATGCACGCGTGACCGTAATGGACTAGTTCCCTTTCCTTGTAAGACATGCAAATGGAAAACACCATAGAGCTCCCATGTATCGAGTTACCCTCACCTTCATGGTGAGATATCTTTGTGTTGATGCCAAAGCCAGGATAACTCTGGAAGCGCCTCCTGAACTCTGCCTCAATGCCCTGATGACAGTCTATTTTCTCTCTTCAACTCGCTCTCTCTTGAAACTACAGCGCGTACACATTCTCCATCTCGGTTCCGCTCTTGAACGTGACTCAATGAGCCAGAGAGGATCCAGTGGGTCAAAGCTGTGGGGGTCGATGTGGAAATGGAGGCCACCTTTGAGCCCTCACAGCTTGGCATCCAGACATCACCTTAGGAGAGATGGAGGAAGACACAGCCAATTACATTGCTTGTCATGGTATCACGCTGTGCCCCCAGTGGGTGGACACATCAAACAATGATAAAAACAACCTCCTGCGCTGCCCGCAGCTGCTGGGGCTGTCAGGACTGAGAAGATATATACAGCAGCCGGTTTGTGGCTGAACAGCAAAACCAAGTCCAACATCCACATGGGGGTGGATGTGTCAGGGGGAAAGAGAGCAGAATGTTGTCTGCTGGTCCTGTGTGCATTTCTGTTTGCTACTGAAAAGTACAAATTCCAAATTAGAACTTACAAACCCTTGGAAGTGTGTGGGTTGAAATGTGCACTCTTCAGTGCCACATATGGGTTTTTTATTGGACCAATCTCATGAACCATAAATGCCATGTGCCTAATTGGATAACAATGCTTCTTGGGCCCAGGTGGTGTAATTACAACATCTATCAGCAGGGGCTAAATTGGTAATGGTGTTAAGATTTGGGGGGGGGGGGGGGTGAATGTGAGGTGCAATTTTGATTAAATCTTGCAGGAAAAAAATGCTCAATTGTCTAGTATCAATAGTGTAGGGATGTATGAAGCACAACTCACACTGAAGTTACTTTAAAACCAAGCAGCTTCCTGTAGTCTGCTCTGCAGTCTGTTTTCGTCGCCACTAGTTGGTCGGTGTCGTTTGGTGTGTTCCTTGCTTAACTTCAACCCAATCTATTGAATTTCCCAATCACGTAGATTCCTAGATTCCTAGTGATATATGAAGCACAACTCACACTGAAGTTACTTTAAAACCAAGCAGCTTCCTGTAGGTTAATGCAGCATATTCGCATGTTTAAAGCCTGGAACACACCAAGTCGGGCAGTTTTCGTGCGTCGGCCAACTAAGTTTTCTTGGTGTGTTCCGCACCTTCGGCTGACGTTGGTCCTCGTCGGCTATTTTTCAGGCGATTCGACATGTTGAATCGGCGTCGGCGCTTGTCGGTCAGTGATTGTCTGGGGTGAGCGAGATTATGTGGTCCTTTGTTTATATCCCTGTAGCTCTTCTGGTTTCCCGCTTTGAATAACGAGAGCAGACTACTGCCACCAGCTGGTACAGAAAGCTATTTACCCTTACGCAGGCACAGAACGGACGTGCTACTTGGCCGTCGGATGTCGAGCGTCTGCTTGGTGTGTCAGGGCAACTTTGGACCCAGACGCTGCCGACGTGAGCCAATGTGAGCCAACTCTGCAGTCTGCTTTCGTCGCCACCATTGGCGTCGGCCCTTGTCGGTCAGTCGGGCCATCTGATCATTCTGATTGGCTGTTCAGCTAGCGAACCAGTGCACGAGAAAAAAAAAAACAGAAGTGATTGTCTGGGGTGAGCGAGATTATGTGGTCCTTTGTTTATATCCCTGTAGCTCTTCCGGTTTCCCGCTTTGAATAACGAGAGAAAGACTACTGCCACCAGCTGGTACAGAAAGCTATTTACCCTTACGCAGGCACAGAACGGACATGGTTGGCGTCGTTTGGTGTGTTCCTTGCTTAACCCAGACGCTGCCGACGTGAGCCAATGTGAGCCAACCCTGCAGTTTGCTTTCGTCGCCACTAGTTGGTTGGCATCGTTTGGTGTGTTCCTTGCTTAACTTCAACCGAATCTATTGAATTTCCCAATCACGTAGATTCCTAGATTTTGCCTGAAAAATTTGCAGAACAATAGTAAGTGTGACCCGAAGCTTTAGCCTCTGCTAATATGTGTCGAAAAAAAACATGTTTCTCCACATCATACAGGGAGTGCAGAATTATTAGGCAAATTAGTATTTTGACCACATCATCCTCGTTATGCATGTTGTCTTACTCCAAGCTGTATAGGCTGGAAAGCCTACTACCAATTAAGCATATTAGGTGATGTGCATCTCTGTAATGAGAAGGGGTGTGGTCTAATGACATCAACACCCTATATCAGGTGTGCATAATTATTAGGCAACTTCGTTTCCTTTGGCAAAATGGGTCAAAAGAAGGACTTGACAGGCTCAGAAAAGTCAAAAATAGTGAGATATATTGCAGAGGGATGCAGCAGTCTTAAAATAGCCAAGCTTCTGAAGCGTGATCATCGAACAATCAAGCGTTTCATTCAAAATAGTCAACAGGGTCGCAAGAAGCGTGTGGAAAAACCAAGGCGCAAAATAACTGCCCGTGAACTGAGAAAAGTCAAGCGTGCAGCTGCCAAGATGCCACTTGCCACCAGTTTGGCCATATTTCAGAGCTGCAACATCACTGGAGTGCCCAAAAGCACAAGGTGTGCAATACTCAGAGACATGGCCAAGGTAAGAAAGGCAGAAAGTCGACCACCACTGAACAAGACACACAAGCTGAAACGTCAAGACTGGGCCAAGAAATATCTCAAGACTGATTTTTCTAAGGTTTTATGGACTGATGAAATGAGAGTGAGTCTTGATGGGCCAGATGGATGGGCCCGTGGCTGGATTGGTAAAGGGCAGAGAGCTCCAGTCCGACTCAGACGCCAGCAAGGTGGAGGTGGAGTACTGGTTTGGGCTGGTATCATCAAAGATGAGCTTGTGGGGCCTTTTCGGGTTGAGGATGGAGTCAAGCTCAACTCCCAGTCCTACTGCCAGTTTCTGGAAGACACCTTCTTCAAGCAGTGGTACAGGAAGAAGTCTGCATCCTTCAAGAAAAACATGATTTTCATGCAGGACAATGCTCCATCACACGCGTCCAAGTACTCCACAGCGTGGCTGGCAAGAAAGGGTATAAAAGAAGAAAATCTAATGATATGGCCTCCTTGTTCACCTGATCTGAACCCCATTGAGAACCTGTGGTCCATCATCAAATGTGCGATTTACAAGGAGGGAAAACAGTACACCTCTCTGAACAGTGTCTGGGAGGCTGTGGTTGCTGCTGCACGCAATGTTGATGGTGAACAGATCAAAACACTGACAGAATCCATGGATGGCAGGCTTTTGAGTGTCCTTGCAAAGAAAGGTGGCTATATTGGTCACTGATTTGTTTTTGTTTGGTTTTTGAATGTCAGAAATGTATATTTGTGAATGTTGAGATGTTATATTGGTTTCACTGGTAAAAATAAATAATTGAAATGGGTATAAATTTGTTTTTTGTTAAGTTGCCTAATAATTATGCACAGTAATATTCACCTGCACACACAGATATCCCCCTAAAATAGCTAAAACTAAAAACCACTTCCAAAAATATTCAGCTTTGATATTAATGAGTTTTTTGTGTTCATTGACAACATGGTTGTTGTTTAATTATTAATGTTGTAAAATTAATCCTCAAAAATACAACTTGCCTAATAATTCTGCACTCCCTGTATATTTGAAAGTTTTAGTACAAAATAGTGTCTTATCACTTTTTTGGTGGAGGACTCAGGATAGTTACTGATGACAGGCCTAGGACTGTGTGTATTCTGACTAATGGATGTTGTTGCAGATCATGAATAATGCTGTGATTCACACCTGAGAGGACAAAAGAACCACATAATGAGCTGCATAATCAATGAGCCGCATAATGAATGAGCATTTGAGTCACTTGTGACTGTGAGAGGAAATTCCAAGAATATGAGGACAAAACAGGACAAAATAAATATCATATTTGTAGTTTATTTATAATATAGTCAACAATATAAAGTGAGAGCCAAAGGCACAATGATTCTCAAATCAGTAAGATAAAATAAATAATAAAAAAAAAAAACATCTGTGAGGATACAGATAACAGGATCAACTATTGTATTAACCTTAATATAATGTCCACTCTTAACAGAAAACATGATGCTGATATTGCACAGCATGTGAACTAAATTTTGTATAGGCCTATTATATTTTGAATTATATACAGAACTGGTCAAAAGATTGGACACAATTTTTAATGCTTTTGA
Organism: Romanogobio albipinnatus; assembly: GCA_023566225.1. Taxonomy (NCBI): domain Eukaryota; kingdom Metazoa; phylum Chordata; class Actinopteri; order Cypriniformes; family Gobionidae; genus Romanogobio; species Romanogobio albipinnatus. The sequence goes on along the minus strand of CM042257.1, from coordinate 46,341,311 downwards.
AAGAAGTCTCATGCTCATCAAGCCGGCATTTATTTGATCAAAAATACAGAAAAAAACATGAATATTTTGAAATATTATCACAATTTAAAATAATGTTTTTTTATTTTAATATACTTTAAAATCAAATTTATTTCTGTGATGTAAACTGATTTTTTTGCGAACACAGCTTTAGTGATGTGACACTAGGCTATTTTACAGTAAACTCTTCATAAACAGGCCAAAGAAATCTTGTCTAAAAAGTCTTACGTCTATGAGATTTTATGTTGCAGCAGGATTCATATTTAAACAGAAAGTCTTTTTCCGGTTTAATATTCACATACACTAACAGAATAAACTTTCCTCACAATCTTGGGCTGATTGTTGCTATTTGAAATTAAACCGCTTTTCTTCTGAGCTAAATTATTCCAGGATTATTCCTCACCTCATCTCAAAACAATGAAAAGTACATGCACTAAACTTGATGTGTTTTTTTCGAGTTAATGTGGGCAGGGATGCTCGCATGGATCGCGTCAATATTTGATTTTCAAAAGAATGCGTGCTCCATGGCGGCATTAGTGGATAATGAGACGCTCACGAATGACTGACATATCTGTCTTTTCAAACAGATTACATAAACAGAGAATATTTGTTTTTGATTTGATTTACATTATTTAGAAACTGACCTTTCAACGTTTCTTTAGACATATGTCTCATATTTGTGTGACAAGTATTCACTAAGTTACAGTTCATTTTCTGAAGAGTATCAGAATGAACTTCATTGAGAGCGAGGCTGCAGATCGCACATCATGTTTTTTTTCTTTATTTTGCAAAAAGCATAACATGTTGTTTTTATTGTGACTACACAAATAAAAGTAGTAACTGAAAAGATTATAATGATGTATAACACTTGCCAGAATGACCAAAATCGACAGATTATTTTGAGTCTCTCTCGCACTGATTAGAAAAAAAGCGAGTTGGTTTCGCCGGTGGGATCGTTGACCTCTAGGGGTTAAACAGTTTCTCTACAACAATATTTGGCTAAATATAGGATAAAAAAGTATCTTACCACTGGCCATCTTGTGGAGGACTCAATTTGTTTTTCCTGTGGCACCGTCAGCCAATTATCCTATGACTCCAGAGCAATTAGTCACATGACATTTACTTCTCAGGTGATTGGCTCAAAAGTTCTGTGAGCTTATGATTTCAAATCACAAACTTCTGGAAGGTCCTGTGCCAGGAACTGGGATGAATGAAAATCTTCGGCTGCCAATGCTAACAAGATTAAAAAAAAAAAAAAAGTATTTCCTCTCTATGTTAAATGACACAAATGAGCATGTGGACCACAAAAACACCACAGTACGACATGCACTATGACTTTTACAGTGACCACTATGGTGACGGAGGTTTGCTGAGCTCAGGAGGTGCAGGTCAGATGGAGATGAACTGAAACGCCTTACCTTAACAACACAGGTTAGAGCCCAGAGAATGATGGAAACCTATAAGAGGACACCGGGCAGAGTTTACTGGAACAGCTAACTTGATGTTTATATGGAAAAAATACAGTCATATGATTATAATGCCCAACCTGCTGCAGAGCACATGGGCAATGCTTAAGACCACAGTGTTTACGTCCTCTATGAACACGGCTGACGTCTGGAGACATGAAATCAGTGAATGACTGATGCGTGAATAGATGCAAGTGTAAAATGGATGGCTTGGGGGGGAGGAATATCATATATATATATTATGATAAATAATTCAGAATAAATAATTGTATAATTAACTTGCTGATTACTGTAATAGAATGAACATTTCTCTTTTGGGATTCACTTTCACCAATACTATGCTCAAGATGAACAAGATCTAAAAGCCATGTGCAAAATATGTGTAACATTTTGCCCATGCTGTTTTCCTTCTTGATGAAGCTGTCATTGGATGGAACAGAGGCAGAATCGTGTTAACTGGCAACACACAAGTATCGGCCTATAAAAGTGGATGTTGGCTGCAATTCAAGGGTGGAATCATGTTCCCGCATATGGCATTTATTGTAATTCCCCCTCTTCTTTTGTGTGGCTTAATATAACGGTAAGTTGTGTACTTTTGAATTCTTTAAGCATAGAAAACTCATTAGGAGATCAGAAAGACTGTTTTTTTTAGTAGTTAGGTTAGTTTAGCCTGCTTGCCTTTCAGGGGTGTCCAATCCTGCTCCTAGATGGCCATAATTCTGTACAGTTTAGCTCCAACCTGCCCCCAAACACCCACATGTAAGTTTCTAGGGCTGCATTCCACTTCACTTTATGCCCTTTCCTCAGACTCATTGACTTGGATGTGCGTCATAGCTTATGTTGCATGTGTGCCCACTGGCAGACGCCATTGCAATGGGTTGAAATGGAACGTCCAAAGCCAGCGCTTCTCAACTCTGGCCCTTGAGGTCCACTTTCCTGCAGACTTTAGCTCCAACCTTGATCAAACTCAGCTACCTGTAACGTTCTAGTAATCCTGAAGACATTGATTTAGCAGTTGTGATTAGCAGCTTTCGGACTAGGTAGTTCGAGGAACTAGCCACCAAGGTGGTTCCCCAAGAACTAAAAGGTCCCCTAGGAAAATTTTCCTGGTTGCATTCGCAACGCCAATTTGAACTCTGAAGTGACGTAATTTATTCCCGATTGTCCCCTCCCAAGAATCAGAGAAAAAAATCTTGTTGAGGACCTCGATTAGTTCCGATGTTCAAAGATCAAATCTTGCACCTCACGGATCTGCTCTCATGCAAATCGGGGTCGCCCCGATCATATCAAACATGTTTGATATTTAGGATTTTAAATCGGGGTGATTACGTCAGTTCTTTCACGATAGCCAAATGAGAGAAGTGAATGAGAGCACTTTTGAAATTGGGATAGGGAAATAAGCTGCTGTGTGTGGGTCCGTTGAACAGTTGGAGATGGAGGAACGATGTGTGGAGTGTTGGATCAACACAACTGCTTGCATAATGTGTCTTTGAAAACATGACACAATCGTAAGAACAAAGAGAAGAGCTGAGGCGAAATCGCCTTGGTTTTTAAAATACTGGGTGAGTGTAGAAAGCTGCTAGTAAAGGTAAACATTACTCGTTGAGACGTCACAATCTGCTATGTAGGCCTACATGTTTACATCCGCTTCCCCATGAGATCCCGTGAGATTTAACAAAAATGTTAAAATCTTGTATTGTGTGCATGTTTGAGATTTGAGAGAAAAAAATCTGTAAAGATTCTCCTTATGTGAGTGATGTAACCAGATTTTACAATAGGTTAGGATTTAAAAACTCCTCTAGTCTGAGCCCAGCGTAAGCCGTGCTTGTTGTTGTAACTTTTATTTTGATGGTGCTGAGAACGCCAGAACCCATGATATGCTTAACAGTCCTGTCTAATATATTATTAGATAGAGCTGTTATACAAAGAAATTAGACAATATATGAAAAAGTATTTGCATTTGCCGTGTGGTTCATGCCCAATGTCGCTAGCTGAGCAGAAATACATTATCATGTTTTGCAAAATCCAAAATTGCGTTGGATTTTCTCCTTAGTGTAAAGGTTGAGAGGTCCATCTATCACTGTTTTCCATGTTCATAGCGTTAGACTATAATCTGTGTGTGTAGACTCCTTTTAAAAATTGTCTGGTACTGCTGTTTTGCTTGCATTCGGCCAATCTGCGTACATTTACGTCACTGTTAGTTCCTATTGTGCTGGGTTAAACCCTACTCTGAAGTAGGAGCTAATTTAGTTCCTAGAACTAAAATCGTGCGAACACGACAAAATCCAGGTATACTTCCGCCAAAAGTTACAGGAACTATGAAAAGGTTTCTCTGGTGCGAAAGCACCTTTAGTTTGTGGAATAAATAGGTTATAATCTGTGTGTACACCACTTTTTTTTTGTTTTTTAAAAATGGTGGGTACCGGTGTTTCATGTGCGTTCAGCCAATCTGCGTATACTTATGTCACTGATAGTCCCTATTGTGCTGGGTAAGACCCTACTCTGACGAAGGAGTTAAAGGGGTTATGAACTGGCTTTTTTTTTAAAAATGATACTGTTGTCTGAGGTAAATTTATGAAGTTTTTTTTTTACATTCAAAAACAGCATATGGAATAAGTAATAGGCTATTTTCTGCCCTGGTTTTGAGCCTCTCTCATGGAATGCTCTGTTTTTATGGGCGTGCCGCGCTAAAGACTTGGAAGTAAATGCCCACTGCTATGATTGGATAAGCTTTGCATATTTAATGAGCTTCAGCTCCCCGTGAGTACATGTGAGGTATTGATTTGAAAGCGTGTGGGAAAATGACAAACAGAATCGTCCCACAGCTAGGGCTCGCAAAATGTCTTTATCAAACAAACACAATGATTTATCTCTCATCCACCCGCAATTAATTGGAATGTTATTTTTATATTACTTGGCCCCCCCGATCAGTGGATATAACCGAGAACGGAGCATCACACACACACACATACACACACACACACACATACACACACACACACGCCAAGTACGTGTTATTTCACTATTTAAGATTATATGTATTGGTAGCCTGTCTGGAAAACACATAGCCCCTGGACCTTGGGCTTTGCGAGCCATGTGACAGAGTGGTAAATTATGTTTAGTTAGACATTTACACATAATCAATAGATATCAAATGATCTGTAACAATGCAATACTATCACATATAAAAACATTTTTTACTCGCATTAGTGTGTTGCTTCATTCATTCATGTAATCTCATCCTGTCTGCTAATCCAGTCTCTTGTTTACAAATGAATCCGCGGTGAAAGGAAGGAACAAACATGCAATGTCTTACGCACGTGAGCTGGATATCTATTATTATCTGGATATTTATTAAAAAATAAAGTTCAACCACACATTCCCAATATAAGAATCCGAAGGAAGCTTATGCAGCGACTGTGTTCTTCCACAACCAGACACAGCACAATATCTTGCTATCTTCAGCATGTTTATTGCTTGGGAGCTCAGTTTAGCTCCACAAGTCAGTGGGCTGGGCTAAAGAATCAGGTGTACTGTTGAGGGGGCATTTCACCCATAGATATACATAATAAAGGCTAGATGTCTCGTCCACGCTGCTGGCCAATGGAGGTCGACGTCCACACCTGGCGGCCATCTTGTCACAGGCAGCTCGCTCACTCGTAACATTGTTTTCATGATGCTTGCACTTTTTAAATAACCATAACTTGCTAAATTTTCTACCAATTTCAAACTGTTTGGTTTGTCATAAACGTCAGCGATGTAGTTATGACACTGCATACTTATGAAAAAGTATTAATAATTTGCTCAAGCATCCATAATTATAGCCAAGTTAATAACATTTGTAAGAAACCAAACCATTTGTAAATCCGTCAAGATTTCAGTGAGATAAGAGTATGTGTGTTCAGAGCCCTGCCTGTGACAAGATGGCCGCCGGTGATGACGTTAGAGACTCCGCCGTAGGACATCTAGCATTTATTATGTATATCTATGGCTTCACCACCTGATGACGTCAAGGGTTGGCATATTCTGAGATCGAGCGTTGGCTGGATCTGGTGTCAATAAAAGTTTTTTTACTAACAAGGAAGTTTTCAGCTTCGGAACTTACAGGATATTCTTAAATCACGATGAACTTTGATGTATCAAAGGCCGAATGAAAAATAGATTTCTCAATTCATGACCCCTTTAATTTAGTTCCCCCAAAAGGAGCTCATAGAACTAAAATCGTTCCAAGTTCCTGCGGTGTGAACAAGCCAAAAAGTGGGTACTTTTAGGAACTATGACAATGTTCCTCCAGTGCGAAAGCCCCTATTGATTAGGGATGGATCTAAATTATGCTGGAAAGGGGACCTAGAGTTGAGCCCTTAATCACTTTAAGTCTGCTATGGAGTTGATTTATCAGTTAAATTATGTTCCTTATGTGTTTGTTTGATGATGGGGGTAAATTAAGCGTGATTTGCTGTGATGTCACAATTGTGTCGTATTGTGGTATTGCTGTCTGAAGTGTGTATATGACACAACACACTCCCTCGAGTGGTTGAGGGTCTGTCCATATAAACTTCCCTCAACCACTTTAAGTGGAACACTTCAAAATGGAAGTAAGGATCCCCCTGAGGGGAAGTGCTTAGGGAAGTTTGGCGAATGTATGTCTAAAAGTGAAGTGGAAGACCTAAAAGTGAAGACTTCAGTCGTCCTGAAGACCTTGATTATCTGGTTCAGGATTGGAGCTACACTATGTCAGATAGTGGCCTTCCAAAAGCAAGATTAGACACACTGATGTTGTGTACGTTACCATGAAAATGTATCGTATCATGCTGCAAGCTACTCATAATTTAAACTACAGTCTAAACTGATCTTTTTAAAATGTTAGTTGGCTATACCGTTGCCTGTTCAGAAAGCGACTTTGATCCCTTGAGCATAGTATATTTTTAAAGTAAACTGTAGCCAGCATCTCTGCATATGAGTCATCTTACCCATTCTACGCTATCTACCCTCATCCTGCAGGGCACAAATAGCTTAATGGCAGATTAGAAAGTACTCATTTAGATTCAGCCTAGCCATATCCTAAAAACACAATCACAGGAGTCATCAAGAGCTCTTTACAACTCAAGAAAAAGCAAACAGTGTGGAAGTGCGAGGAACCAGGGACATACACCAGACCAAGTCACTCAAATACGACCGCCGTGCACCCCTGTCCTTTGCATCGTAACAACCCACAGGCGACCAGTCACTTGACCGTGAAAAAAAATTCTTCAACTGTTTATAGTGTTACAATGACATCACAAGAGAAAAGGTCTGTGCAAATATACAGGTCGAGAAGGCCGCTCCCTTAATGCCTTGGAAACGAGCACTAGTCCGCTAGCCCGTACAAGTTTACATAGACCATTTATTTTGTCTGCGGTTGAAAATATAAACCTATACTTAAGCATGTCTCATTAATATAGAAGGATTTTTCCTCGGTTCTGCTGTGAGGATGTAAATTATATACAGTAGTAACTTCTCAATGCTTGCTGTATACCATGTCAACTTAGCAACGTTAGGAATCAAGTTGTTTTAGGGTGAATATTCAAAATGGAAATAAAACTCCATATCAACTGAAAATGACAATACGGCCAGATTTGCAATGGGTGGGGCTCTATTTTTGCCACATAAAGTCTGAATAGATCGTTGTTTTTAATCCTGCAATACCTAGCCAGATGCTTCGAACTCTAAAATAAGCTTTCTGAATTAAAAGGGCCTTTTGTCGTCATTTATTATAAAACATAACCCATGGAAGTGGGCACACCAACAAGCGCTCTTGAAAAGTTCAGTATTCTTAACAGACTGTGTCCCATAATATGAGTTAAATACCAGGTGCATCTGAAATAATAAAATGAGACATTTTGGACGATTTTACCTACAATATTTTCAATTCAAGGTAACTTCCCTTGGAGCGCTCTAGGTGCTTTCATCACAACTGACCTTTGGGAAATTGCACAGAGCCACTCAGACTTTAATGTTCCTTTTAGACAAAGATGAAAAGACGCTTATAGCAGCCTGCGTGCATTTAGCTGGATGCATACATCAGGATTAGGATGTCTGTCAGGTCTAAGCCTTAGCGATATGGATAATTGCAAGAAAGGCCTGAGATCACTGCACACATCTTTTGTGCTTCTTTTAACAGTCAAATTGTCCAGTTCTTCCACATTATCTGTGCTCCAAAACCATCTGATTTGTCTCACAGCCTATTACCTAAATGTCCTCATAAGTGACTGATTTGGAAGACTCTACAAATGCAATAACTCCTCACAAACAGCGCTGTACACAATCGTTTTCAGTACAGTGCATGTTGCAAAGGTGCAATGCACAGCACACAAAATGATTGAGTATAAGTGAATTGGCGGCGCTTTAAATAGCTCCCAACTCCAAACTCATTTCGTTGCATTGTACTTGTACATGTGTAATGACAATAAACTTGAATCTAATCTAATCTAATTACACAGTTTTACACTATTACACAACAATTTTATTGATACTTCTCAATAGTAAATGCTCTTTGGCCGCCATCCATTATTTTATTGTTTTAAAAAAAAAATTGCGACTTGGTCTTTGGAATAGACCAAACGTCTAAAAAGAATAAAAGCAATATCAATGTGCTGAAACAATGTGGTCGTGTAGCATTTATTAATTTGGGCACTCATTAGAAAATTGGTGCATGTCAGGAGGTCAGTGAAAAACTCACTCAGTGATCACTGATCCACCTCCGCTCGTCTGTTCTCCACAGCAGAAGCCGTGCGGCGTATTGGAACGAGAGCCATTGAAAACATGTGTCTGTCTGCAGCACGTCAGGAGATGTTCGGCGCGTGTGTTTCCGTGTCCGATCCCGATCGTTATTTAGCATATGTCTGAAGAACATGTTAAAAGGCAGCCTGTAGAAAGATTGTAAATCTGCTAGAAGTTCATATTGTTAACTTGTAGGAGTCTGCGACACATGAGCTAAAGGTCACATACCTTCAATTTTATTTTGAGGCATTTACATTTACATTTACGCATTTGGCAGACGCTTTTATCCAAAGCGACTTACAGTGCACTAATTACAGGGACAATCCCCCTGGAGCAGCGTGGAGTAAAGTGCATTGCTCAAGGACACACTGGTC
>CM042257.1:46322694-46327694 GCA_023566225.1 Romanogobio albipinnatus | reverse complement strand
TTTTGGAATGGTAAAGAAAGTCACCTAAATTGCACAAAGCAACATTTATAATGTCTGTCTGGCTGCAGCTCAGCCATTAATAGAGACGTGCAACACTAACATAATGAGGTAAAACATGAATAAATTCAAGATGGTGCCATAATTCGGACCTCAACAACCTTGCAATTCACATTTAAGTAACTAAGATTCATGAAACTATCTTTTTAATTTCTATATGTGCTCGATATGTAGATGTTATAGATTTTTCTGAAAGGAAAAAAATGTATGACAAGCATTTAGGTAAGAATTCATTCAATTTTAGTTAATGCGTTAAATATTATGATCTAACAGTTACAGCATTTATTAGGTTGTTGTTATTTCATACTGCAAATATACAGTGGGGAGAACAAGTATTTGATACACTGCCGATTTTGTTGGTTTTTCGACTTGCAAAGCATGCAGAGGTCAGTAATTTTTTTATCATAGGGACACTTCAACTGTCAGAGAGGGAATGTAAAACAAAAATCCAGAAAATCACATTGTATGATTTTTAAATAAATAATTAGCATTTTATTGCATGACATTAGTATTTGATCACCTACCAACCAGAACGAATTCCGGCTCTCACAGACCTGTTAAGAAGCCCTCCTGTTCTCCACTCATTACCTGTATTAACTGCACCTGTTTGAACTCGTTACCTGTATAAAAGACACCTGTCCACACACTCAATCAAACAGACTCCAACCTCTCCACAATGGCCAAGACCAAAGCTGTGTAAGGACATCAGGGATACAATTGTAGACCTGCACAAGGCTGGGATGGGCTACAGGACAATAGGCAAGCAGCTTGGTGAGAAGGCAACAACTGTTGGTGCAATTATTAGAAAATGGAAGAAGTTCAAGATGACGGTCAATCTCCCTCGGTCTGGGGCACCATGCAAGATCTCACCTCGTGGAGCATCAACGATCATGAGGAAGGTGAGGGATCTGCCCAAAACTACACGGCAGGACCTGGTCAATGACCTGAAGAGAGCTGGGACCACAGTCTCAAAGAAAACCATTAGCAACACACTACGCCGTCATGGATTAAAATCCTGCAGCGCACGCAAGGTCCCCCTGCTCAAGCCAGCGCATGCCCAGGCCCGTCTGAAGTTTGCCAATGACCATCTGGATGATCCAGAGGAGGAATGGGAGAAGGTCATGTGGTCTGATGAGACAAAAATAGAGCTTTTTGTTCTAAAATCCACTCGCTGTGTTTGGAGGAAGAAGAAGGACGAGTACAACCCCAAGAACATCATCCCAACCATGAAGCATGGAGGAGGAAACATCATTCTTTGGGAATGCTTATCTGCAAAGGGGACAGGACGACTGCACCGTATTGAGGGGAGGATGGATGGGCCGTGTATCGCGAGATCTTGTCCAACAACCTCCTTCCCTCAGTAAGAGCATTGAAGATGGGTCGTGGCTGGGTCTTCCAGCATGACAACGACCCGAAACACACAGCCAGGGCAACTGAGGAGTTTCTCCTAAAGAAGCATCTCAAGGTCCTGGAGTGGCCTAGCCAGTCTCCAGACCTGAACCCAATAGAAAATCTTTGGAGGAGCTAAAAGTCCGTATTGCCCAGCGACAGCCCCGCAACCTGAAGGATCTGGAGAAGATCTGTGTGGAGGAGTGGGCCAGAATCCCTGCTGCAGTGTGTGCAAACCTGGTCAAGAACTACAGGAAACGTATGATCTCTGTAATTGCAAACAAAGGTTTCTGTACCAAATATTAAGGTCTGCTCTTCTGATATATCAAATACTTATGTCATGCAATAAAATGCAAATTAATGACTTAAAAATCATACAATGTGATTTTCTGGATTTTTGTTTTAGATTCCGTCACTCACAGTTGAAGTGTAGCTAAAAATTACAGATCTCTACATGCTTTGTAAGTGGGCAAACCTGCAAAATCAGGCAGTGTATCAAATACTTGTTCTCCTCACTGTAAGTATATAAATGTTGCTCATTATTAATTCAGGTCATTATTAATTCAGCAATCTGATGCTGGAAATGTATATATACTGCTAAATAAAGAGCTGCAGAAGTATTGCTCGTGGTTAGTTCATGAAAAAATGCAATGCAATTTCATATAAGGTTTCTATGGAAGAGGGTGGATGGGATGGGATGGGATTTGATGAAGAAAGAGGGTGGGTGGATGGAAGAAAGAGAGAGGGTGGGTGGATGGATGGAAGAAAGAGAGAGGGTGGGTGGATGGATGGAAGGAAGAAAGAGAGAGGGTGGGTGGATGGATGGAAGAAAGAGAGAGGGTGGGTGGATGGAAGGAAGAAAGAGAGTATGGAAGAAAGAAAGAGAGAGGGTGGGTGGATGGATGGAAGAAAGAAAGAAAGAAAGAAAGAAAGAAAGAAAGAAAGAAAGAAAGAAAGAAAGAAAGAAAGAAAGAAAGAAAGAAAGAAAGAAAGAAAGAAAGAAAGAAAGAGGATGGATGGATGGATGGATGGATGGATGGATGGATGGCTGATGGATGGAAAGAAGGGTGGATGGAAGGAAGAAAGAGAGAGGGTGGGTGGATGGAAGGAAGAAAGAAAGAGAGTATGGAAGAAAGAAAGAGAGAGGGTGGGTGGATGGAAGAAAGAAAGAAAGAAAGAAAGAAAGAAAGAAAGAAAGAAAGAAAGAAAGAAAGAAAGAAAGAAAGAAAGAAAGAAAGAAAGAAAGAAAGAAAGAAAGAAAGAAAGAAAGAAAGAAAGAAAGAAAGAAAGAGGATGGATGGATGGATGGATGGATGGATGGATGGATGGATGGATGGATGGATGGATGGATGGATGGATGGATGGATGGATGGATGGATGGATGGATGGATGGATGGATGGATGGATGGATGGATGGATGGATGGATGGATGGATGGATGGATTATGGATGGCTGATGGATGGAAAGAAGGGTGGATGGAAGAGTGGATGGATGGATGGCTGGAAGAAAGAGGGTGGATGGAAGAGTGGATGGATGGAAGGAAGGGTGAATGAATGATGGATGGATGGAAAGAAGGGTGGATGAGGGAAGGAAGGATGGGAGGAAGGATGGATGGACGGAAGAAAGAAAGAGGGTGGGTGGTTGGATGAATGGAAAGGTGGGGGAGGGATGGAAGAGTGGAGTGGATGGATGGATGATGAAAGAAAGAGGATGGATGGATGGATGATGAAAGAAAGAGGATGGATGGATGGATGGATGAAAGAGGGTTGATGGGTGGATGGAAGAAAGAAGATGGATGGAAGGATGGATGGATGGATGGATAGAAGAAAGAGGGTTGGTTGATGGATGGATGGATGGATGGATGGATAGATGGAACAGGAAGATGAAAATGGAAGATGACAAAGGATGGATGGCAGGATATGGCTTTGCATCCATCTGTGTGATGTTTTAATTATTGTTCCTTGATGACGTGTCATCGATTCATTTCTTTGACCTGACACCATGAGAGCGGTTTATTATTCAACGACTCGTGTGTTGAGACCCCGACGCTACAGCCGCTCCTGAACACGAGTCCCGTGCGTACGCAACCGCTCGACTTGTGCAACTGGACTCTCAGGAATAGCGCAGCCGATGTGAATGAGCACACAGTGTGTGTTTATTGGCCACTGGAGGCTTTGCCTGACAGTGTACCTGACGCAGTCACCTCCAGCACTGACCTCTGCGCCCGCCTGCCTTCCTTCAAACCCACTCACTGTTCCACCTTGTCATCTCGTGTCAGGGCACGGCCTTTTTCACCGCCAGAGGAGAACGCCGACCCTTTAGACTTTGATTTTTTTTACTGCGCTCCTTGTGCAAAGTGTCTAAAGCACCCACTTTTTCTGCGAGAGGGCACGTTCGAACACATGTGGTACAAATTACATCCGTGTGGTGCGACTAAGCCGCAGCTCTGAAAACCAATGAGCTATGAAACCTTGCCATGTCTGCCTCCACGTCCCATAATTCAACTGGGAGCTGGTGAAGAAGCAGTCATCTCCCGCTTTCCTTCTTTTTCCTCTTTTCTGTCTCCGTGAGTTTAAGTGTCGCAGAAATGTTAATGCATCCGTCCAGCCTGCGCTTGACCGGACCGTGACGTCATTCTCAGTATCTGTGTGTGTGTGTTTGTGGTTGTGTGCGCCGGCCAAGGTAGAAGCATCTCTCTTTGCCAAAGTCGGCAAGTGCGCAGTGCCAGAGGCATCGGTCTAGGCCTGGTTAACACACACAATTACACTAATGATCATGTCAGCGAACGGGCTTATCTGATTGACAGCTAATGAGGCAGATCCAGTGCACTCCTGCCCCAAAATCCTCTCCAACAACTCCAGCTTTACTGGGCTCTGAAAAGCACTAGCTAACGCCAGTTCGGACCTCTGAGTTTGTACCTGACATTTAAAAGTGAGTATTTAATTTTGCCAAGCAACAAACTATAATAATTCAAAGTAGTTACACCATAATTAAACTACTCTTTTGCAAAAGTAGTTAGCGAAACATTTTCTACTAATAAAAGTAACTCAGTAGGCCACGTCTGATGATAAATGTATAATTTACTCCATTGCTGGCACACGATGAACTTGCTTTTAGAGCAGAACACAGTATTTCCAGCATTGTAAGCATGAATTGTTTTCCTAGAAGTATTTTTAGAATTTATGTGAATCAACTTTATTGGCCAAAACATACAAGGAATTTGTCACCGGTAAAAGGCGTCCCACAGATGGATGGAACTATCGAATGAAGGACAGATGAACGGATGGAAGGAAAGATAGAATGATAGACAGACAGATGGATGGACGGAATGATAGAATAATAGATAGACAGACGGATGGAATGATGGAATGATATATGGATGGACGAATGGCAGGATGGATGGATGGCAGGATGGATGGATGGATGGATGGATGGATGGATGGATGGATGGATGGATGGATGGATGGATGGATGGATGGATGGATGGATGGATGGATGGATGGATGGATGGATGGATGGATGGATGGATGGATGGATGGATGGATGGATGGATG
>CM042257.1:46315194-46317694 GCA_023566225.1 Romanogobio albipinnatus | reverse complement strand
GTGCCCATGCTGACCCCTGTCCACCGCGCATCAACAGTGGCATGTGAGCATCAGATCTGGACCAGGGAGCAATGGAAGAAGGTGGCCTGGTCTGATGAATCACGTTTTCTTCAACATCGCGTGGATGGCCGGGTGCGTGTGCGTGGCTTACCTGGGGAACACATGGCACCAGGTGCACTTAATAATAATGTTGAGTGTTGGGATAAGCTACTTTTTAAACTAATGTGTTACAATATTGGGTAACACTTTATAATAACTACACGCTATGAAGCATTAGTTAAGCATTAGTAAATAGTTAATTCATCATTTATAAAGCATTAATATACATTAATAGGCAGTTTATAAATACAGCTATAAATGCTTTATTCTTGATTTATAAGCATATCTATAATGTGTTTAATAATTGTATTTTCATACTTTATAAATTATCAATTTATCATTTCTAAATTAAGTATTACATTATTTACAAACCAGTTATTTAGGAGTTGTCAAAGGTTCATCAGATCATTTAGAAAGTGTAAGTAAAGGATTAATAAACTATTTAAATGTACATTTGTACATCTTATTATTTAGACATATAGAAATAGTTACTCAGCGTGTTAACAAATGCTTTATTAAAGGGATAGTTCACCCAAAAATGAAAATCATTTACTCACCCTCAAGTTGTTTCAAACCTGTATGAGTTTCTTTGTTCTGCTGAACACAAAAAGAAGATATTTTGAAGAATGTTTGTAACAAAGCAGAGAAAGCAACCATTGACTACCATAGTATTTTTTTTCCCTACTATGGTAGTCAATGGTTGCTCTATTTGCTTGGTTGCCTGCTTGGTAGCCTTTAAATTTCCTTTGTAAAAGCTTTATGTGACATAAATAGTCCTCACTTTAGATGAGCTCACAAAAAGAGTTAACTGACAACTACTAAATGTTTTATAACTAACCGAATTAATCATGAATTACAGTGGAAATACATGTTAATAAAGCATTTGTTAACACGCTGAGTAACTATTTCTGTGTCTAAATAATAAGATGTATAAATGTATATTTAAATAGTTTATTAATCCTTTACTTACACTTTCTAAATGATCAGATGAACCACTGACAACTCCTAAATAACTGGTTTGTAAATAATGTAATACTTAATTTAGAAATGATAAATTGATCATTTATAAAGTATGAAAATACAATTATTAAACACATTATAGATATACTTATAAATCAAGAATAAAGCATTTATAGCTGTATTTATAAACTGCTTAGTAATGTCTACTTTATAAATGATGAATTATCTATTTACTAATGCTTCATAACGTGTAGTTATTATAAAGTGTTACCCAATATTGTGTTACTCCCTAAAAGTATCTAATTGTCTTACTTAAGCTGGGTGTACACTGTGCGATTTTGGCCACGATTTGGCCGTCTGAGACAAATTTTGGAATCCTAAAAGATTTCTCTGATCCTAGGCTAAAGTCTTTGATCCTTAGTTTGACATGTGCACCGACAACCGATTAATGACCGTTGCGATCAAATTTTACCTCGGACAAAATTCTGGCAGTGTCAGAAGATTTGAGGCGCAATCCTGCAGTGTGACTTCTCCTAGGACGACCGTCAAATCAAGAACCAATAGGAGCGCAGAACCTGATGACGCATTTCGTGCGACAACATCAAATCACAACAGGGAACATGTCGAAAAGAGTCAAGTGAATGAAAAATGCCACCGCTTGTTTTTGTTGTTTGCTGAACGCTACCTGTGGATGCGGCTCACCGTTACCGAACGTGTCACGGATTGATGACGTAAAAAGTCCGTACGAGTCTCTTGCTTGCGTCCGTTTTTCGCGTCTGACTGTCGTACAGTCTGACATAATGACAACTGAGATCCTACAGTGTGACATGTATTACATCGGGGATCATGTTCGTACAGTCCGACAAGCAAAAATTGCACAGTGTGCAGGACCCTTAAGTTACTGTTTATGAAAAGTAATGTGGTTACTTTTGCTTTCCTTTTCCTCCGCTGGCTAAGACTCGCTCTCTTCCAGGCCTTGCAGGTGTTCTTTTACTCTCTTTTGCAAGCGTTTAACGCAGTAATGCATTCAACAACACAGCCTATATATCACACACACCTTCATTTTCTTTTGAAAACACATTTAGAACATTATTATATTCTGAGCTCTTGGAATATTTCCAGACCCCCGGAGCGATGCATGCCATGCAAAAGACCTGTTAACATCACGGGTTATATTACCCACTGTGCAACTCTCTTTATTGAAAGGAATGTCTTTTGTTACTTTTTGTGCTCTCTGTCTAGCCTGACGTCGTCATCCTCAGATTCTGGGGTCTGCTCCTGCTCCATTGGGCTGTGATTATGGGGTGTTTCAACCGAACCAGGAAAGAAAATGCCTCTGCACTCAATTGGATAGACCTACAACCAATCAGAGCGTGAGACGTGTTGAGCGATAACTCGACTGCACGCACGCTGAAAGAAGTAGAAGAAGATGAGTGTAAGC
>CM042257.1:46307694-46312694 GCA_023566225.1 Romanogobio albipinnatus | reverse complement strand
GGGACGGAGAGGACTATAATGAGACCTGCCTGGCGCTGAAATGCATGATGGACAGACGGAGTCCTTAAGCCAAGTACAGGAGGAGAGAGGAATCAAATCAATACTCAAACATAACTTTTAAAATAAACATTTGCACTCACTAGACATTGTTGGCAATGGTCCTTTTCGTAAGCTGTCCCCATTGGGAGAATTTAATACTAGACGTTTGTGAAAGACGGCCCGAATTACGGGGACGGCTACTGGCAAGATGTGACGTGAACGGCGTGTTCTGTTTGTTTAATGGGAGAGAGAAGCCAGCATTTTACAGATAGAGAATTATTATTAAGACACTTTTTTCATAAGATACATGCACGTTTAGGCATTGACAAAGCAAGTACTTTTTGAGTTATTTGAAACTAAACATTTGAGTTAATACAAAGAAACTCAAAATATGTTATCTGAACGACATTTGAATTGACTAATTGTCTAAATTGATAAAATAATTGTCTACATACATTAAAAATGAAACGCTTATAAACATTTTAAAAGCTACAAGCAAATTTGGCCATCTCAGATGTACATCTGATGAAAAATGCATATTCATTTTAATATTTGCTCAGTTTTATTACATTACTAGTGTTTTTAGAGATTAACACTTTAGAATAATGGTGCAGTAGTTAAACGCATTATCTAACATTGTGCAATCCGTTATTGACAGTTTTTATTCATCTTTGTTAATAGAAATAAAACTATTCATGTTAGCTCAGGTCCATTAAATCACTGTAAAAACAAATTCAACTTAAAAAAATGTGTTTGTCCGGCCTTAACATTTAAAGTTTAGTCAACTCAAATATCCAAGTTGTCGCTTCATACAATTTCACTTTTTAAATTGACCAAACTTAAAATTAAAGCAGCACAAAAAATGTATGTGTTTTATCTGTTAATATCAAGATGTGACGTGAACGGCGTGTTCTGTTTGTTTAATGGGAGAGAGAAGCCAGCATTATACAGATAGAGAATTATTATTAAGACACTTTTTTCATAAGATACATGCATGTTTAGGCATTGACAAAGCAAGTACTTTTTGAGTTATGTGAAACTAAACATTTGAGTTAATACAAAGAAACTCAAAATATGTTATCTGAACGACATTTGAATTGACAAGATAAAAAAATAAGATTTTATTTTTTATTGGATAATTGTCTACATACATTAAAAATGAAACGCTTACAAACATTTTAAAAGCTACAAGCAAATTTGGCCATCTCAGATGTACAATGTTCAGTATGAAAAATGCATATTAATTGTAATATTTGCTCAGTTTTATTACATTACTAGTGTTTTTATAGATTAACACTTTAGAATAATGGTGCAGTAGTTAAACGCATTATCTAACATTGTGCAATCCGTTATTTACAGTTTTTATTCATCTTTGTTAATAGAAATAAAACTATTCATGTTAGCTCAGGTCTGTTAAATCACTGCAAAAAAAAAATGTTGTTCTGCCTTAAAATTTTAAGTTTAGTCAACTCAAATATCCAAGTTGTCACTTTATACAATTTCACTTTTCAAGTTGACTAAACTTAAAATTAACATCATTTTTTGTACATAAAGTGTTGTATCTGTGAATATTAATGCATTAGTAAATGTTGAAATGAACAATAAATGCCTTAGTAGTATTTTTCATTGTTAGTCCATGCTAACTAAATTAATGTTAATAAATGGAACCTTATTAGTGAGTGTTCGATGACTGCAATAATGTCAAAGTAAAAAATAGGGGAAGTGAGCATGAACCATTAAACATCCAACATTGAGCAATATCATCAAAACACTGACAATCTTTCTTTCTGCGTTGTGTGATAAACATGTGGCATGGCATGACATGTCCTCTGCTTAACCTGGCAGAAGTTTCGTATTAAGTAATACATTTCTAATTGACAGCAAAAAATTAAGCTGGCCTCTGTCCACACACAGATCGTCTTCTCATAAGAGTTTTTTTTTTTTTTTTGTTCAGTAAAGACTAAACATATGTCCTCTGCTTAACCCGTAACCACATAAATTTAAACCATTTACACCTGTCCTTAATAGACCATTGCAGTCCAAGTCCTAGCTCCATGTGATTTTATTATCTGGAGTCCTGGCATGAGTTCACTTATTAATGAGGGAAAGCTAAAAGGAGGCAAAACATTTGTAGCATGTAATAAAAATTTTAATTGACGGCAAAACGTAAGCTGGTCTGTTCCTACACACAGATCATCATCTCATGAATTTTCAGGAAAGACCAAACATTCTGTATTTTTGAGAGATTTAAACAGGATACCATCCAAGGCTCCTTCCTTTCTAACAGCATAGTTTATCCAGGAGAGAAGCAGCGGCTGTCTGTCCTCACCAATGCAAGCCAAATAAGAGGATCATGCGGATAAAACAGAAAAAGGCTGATATTTGGGTATACTGACGATAATACATTTTTAGACTGTACAAACTGTATATTCTATCCCCCAACCTAACCCTACCCCTAAACCAATCATCAAAGAAAGCTTTCTGCATTTTTACATTCTCATCACATAGTATGATTTATAAGCTTTGATTTATAAGAGACCAAAAACTGTCCCCACAAGGGCAAGGATTTTGTATATTGCCATCCTCATAATGTGGGGTTTACCAGGACCACTCACTCACTCAGCCCCTCACTCACTCACTCACTCATCCCCTCACTCCCTCACTCGCTCACCCACTCACCCACTCGCTCACCCACTCACCCGCTCACCCGCTCACCCACTCACCCGCTCACCCGCTCACCCACTCACTCGCTCAACCACTCGCTCGCTCAACCACTCACCCACTCGCTCACCCGCTCACCCACTCACCCGCTCACCCACTCATCCACTCACCCGCTCACCCACTCACTCGCTCAACCACTCGCTCGCTCAACCACTCACTCATCCACTCACTCATTCATTTACCCACTCACAAACCCACCTTCCCACACAACCACTCACTCACCCACCGACTCACTCACCCACTCACTCACTCACTCACCCCCTCAATCACCCACTCGCTCATCCACTCGCTCACCCACTCGCTTACCCACTCACTCATCCACTCCCTCATTCATTCACCCACCCACCCAATCACTCACTCCCTCCCTCACTCACTCACTCACCGACCGACTCAATCCCTCCCTCACTCACTCACCCACTCACCCACCCCACTCAACCACTCAACCACTCACTCACCCGCCCGCCCATCACTCATCCCACTCACTCACTCACCCACTCACCCACTCAACCCACTCAACCATTCACTCACCCGCCCGCCCATCACTCATCCCACTCACTCACTCACCCACTCACCCACTCACTCACCCACCCCACTCAACCACTCACTCGCCCGCCCATCACTCATCCCACTCACTCATCCCACTCACTCACTCACTCACTCACCCACTCACCCACCCCACTCAACCACTCACTGACCCGCCCACCCATCACTCATCCCACTCACTCACCCACTCACCCACTCACCCACCCACCCACCCCACTCAACCCACTCAACCACTCACTCACCCGCCCGCCCATCACTCAGCCCACTCACTCACTCACTCACTCACTCACTCACTCACTCACTCACTCACCCACTCACTCACCCACTCACCCACTCACTCACTCACCCAACCCACTCACTCACCCGCCCATCACTCATCCCACTCACTCACTCACTCACTCACCCACTCCACTCCACTTACTCACCCGCCCGCCCGCCCATCACTCATCCCACTCACTCACTCACCCACTCACCCACCCACTCACTCCACTCACTCACTCACCCACCCAACCCACTCACTCACCCGCCCATCACTCATCCCACTCACTCACTCACTCACTCACTCACTCACTCACCCACTCCACTCACTCACCCGCCCGCCCATCACTCATCCCACTCACTCACTCACCCACCCACTCACCCACCCACTCACTCACTCACCCACTCACTCCACTCACTCCACCCACTCACTCACTCACCCACTCACTCACTCACCCACTCACCCACTCACTCCACTCACTCACTCACTCCACTCACTCCACTCACTCCACTCGCCCGACTCGCTCAACTCGCTCACTCGCTCACTCAACCCACTGACACTCTCAACTTGCTTGTCGTGACTCTGATGCAGCCTTTCTTTTACCCACTCACTCGCCCGCCCATCACTCATCCCACTCACTCACTCACTCACTCACTCACTCACTCACTCACTCACTCACTCACTCACTCACTCACCCCACTCAACCACTCACTCACCCGCCCACCCATCACTCATCCCACTCACTCACCCACTCACCCACCCACCCACCCACTCACCCCACTCAACCCACTCAACCACTCACTCACCCGCCCGCCCATCACTCAGCCCACTCACTCACTCACTCACTCACTCACTCACCCACCCACTCACCCACTCACCCACTCACTCACTCACCCAACCCACTCACTCACCCGCCCATCACTCATCCCACTCACTCACTCACTCACTCACTCACTCACTCACTCACCCACTCCATTCACTCACCCGCCCGCCCGCCCGCCCATCACTCATCCCACTCACTCACTCACCCACTCACTCCACTCACTCCACTCACTCACTCACCCACCCACTCACCCACTCACTCACTCACCCAACCCACTCACTCACCCGCCCATCACTCATCCCACTCACTCATTCACTCACTCACCCACTCCATTCACTCACCCGCCCGCCCGCCCGCCCATCACTCATCCCACTCACTCACTCACTCACCCACTCACCCACTCACCCACTCACTCCACTCACTCCACTCACTCACTCACCCAACCCACTCACTCACCCGCCCATCACTCATCCCACTCACTCACTCACTCACCCACTCCACTCACTCACTCAACTCACTCACTCACCCGCCCGCCCGCCCGCCCATCACTCATCCCACTCACTCACTCCACTCACTCACTCACCCAACCCACTCACTCACCCGCCCATCACTCAT